>PVLD010009638.1:0-75744 GCA_004027595.1 Dinomys branickii
AAAATGTGGAAGCAACCCAAGTGCCCATCCACAAAAGACTGGATTAAAAAATTGTGGCATTTTTATATAATGGAATATTATTCAGCTATAAAGAAAGACAGTTTTGGGGACTTTGTAGGCAAGTGGACAAAACTGGAGTCCATACTCATAAGTGAAATAAATCAGCGATACATGTGCAGGCAACGTATTGTATCACTGGCGTAAGAACCCGAGGGTGGGAATATAAACTAAGAGACATGAAGGAAATCTGTTCAAAAACAAAGAACAGATGGGACGAAGGAAAGGAGAAAAGAAAAAGACAAAAATGTATGTATGTATATATGAATGTACATATATGCAGGAGGGCTAACATGGTTCTACTATTGTATTATATCACTTAATGCTAAGCAATAATCGATGACGGGTTATTTGATCAATCTTGTATGTCTGTATGTGTTATCCTGAACACACACTTCGAAGAAATCAATATGTAAAGCAGCAACTATTGGTGTTTTGTTGTTGTTGTTGTTGTTGCTGTTGTTGTTGTCTGCCTGTTTTGTTTTTTGTCTTTGGATTTTTGGTTTTTGTGTTTTTTCTGTTGTTGAGAGGATTGTCTGACTAAATTTGCATGTCTGTATATGGGTTCATATATTTACACTTCAAAGATATCAATGGATAAAGCAATAACCACTGTTGAGACCATATCACCTTGTCTATAGATTAGTTGTGATTGTACTATTTTTTATGCTAATTGGTGTCTGTTTGTCAATATGTTTTTGTACTTTTATTTTTTTAAATAAAAAAAAAAGAACAAAGAACCCAGTAGAATAATTTAAAGCATTGTGAGTTTGACCAGAAAGGAAGTTCTAGTAAAGCTGTGGACTGCAAAGATAGAACACAGGAGATTTTGTTGGCTGAAAAGGAACAGTAAAGTAGAAAAGATAGTCTGAGGGTATTACAAGAAAAGCAGCAGGACTCCACTCTTAGCAGCCTCAAAATTTCAAAAGTGACAGAGTTTGCTTGGAGAAAAAAGCCCCAGAGCACCATGTTCCAGAACAGCAGTGGCCTAGGGAATTTGTTCCTCAGAATTGGATTCAGTATATTCAGCAATCCAGGCACTCAATCCCTACAACCAAGAGACAAGGAAACCCGGCTATTGCTTCTGCTGGCAGCAGTCTTTGGCATCATTCACATGCCACAGGTTTTAGACTGATGAGGAATGAAAGCATTGTGGGGTCAGGAAGGCTTCCATCCAGATTTCAGAAAAAGGCCCAGGAAACCAGGCAGTGTGCCTCTAAGAGCACAGTGTGAAGCCAAAGGTGGAATGGAGACCCCAGAAGTTTAGAGAAGACAGGAATATGGGTCATCTCAGGAAAACTGTAGAGAGGGAGCAAAGATGGCCCAAAAGAGAAGCCATGGGAGCTACAACCACTGCAAGTGTCACAGGGGTGGAGTCACCTAAGCCCTTTGAAGTTCACATCTTGCCACAGATTGCCTTGGATGCTGCACATCAAACTTCAGGACTTAATGTTTGCCCCTTTGGGTGTTGGGTTTGCTTTGGTCCCATTCCTTTGTATTTCCCTGTTTGTAACTTTGGAATGGAAATGTCTGTTTGTATCATTGTATATGGAAGTGTTTCACTATCCTTTCATTTGTACAGGGGCTAACAGCTAAAAGTTTGCCCTAAATCTCAGAGGAAACTTGGGACTTGGATTTTTTAGCAATGCTGAAACTATTAGGACTTTGGCAACTCTTAGGGATGGACTAAAAAAAAAAAAAAAAAAAATTGAGATGGACTAGCCAGGGATATAGCTCAGCAGCACAGTGCCTATCTGGCAAGTACAAAGTCCTGATTTTTATTCCCAGTACAAAAAAAGAGAGAGAGAGAGAGAGAGAGACAGACTTCATGCCTTTTACGTAAAGGAATGTACATGAGTCTTTTGGGGCCAGGAATGGAATGTTATGGTTTGTGTCTAGATGTCCCCCAAAAGCCTCATGCATTCATGGTGGGGACAGGCTTTTCAAAGATGGTTGCATTTAGAGTTTGTTATTGATTCATGGTCTAATGCTAGGATCAAGAGTGTGAGCGCTACACCTGCCCTAAGGTGGGCATCCTTCATACAATATAAGGGACAGAAAGAGTCTTGTCTCTCTCTTCTTTCCCTTGTTGCTTTTGCTGTCTTCTGCCTGCCATGAGTTGTTCTCCTCTATGAAGCCACCCTGTCTTGGAGACAGCCAACTATGGGCTGAAACCCCTACAAACTGTGAGCTACATAAACCTTTCCTCCCTTAACTTTGGGTGTCAGGTGTTTTGTCTCAGCGATGAGAGAAAAGTAACTAAGACAAGAACAAAGATCAGATGGAAAATAAAGAGCAAGATGGAAGATTTAAACTTAACTATATTGATAATTTTGTTAAATAAAATATCTGAACAGCCAAACTGTTAAAAGGCAAAAAGGATCAGAGTGAATCCATCTGTGTGCTACCTACAAGAATCCACTTCAAACATAAAGACACAAGAAGGTCAAAAGTAAACGGCTGTAAAGATGTGCCATGGAACACTCCTAAGAAAGCTAAAATGGCTATATTTATAATAAGTAGACTATCAGAAAATATTGCACATTTATAAACACATAAAACACATATTTTCCAAATTCACGTGAAACATTCACTAAGATTATATTTGGGCTATCACAAACTTAAATAAACTTAAGGTAATTAAAATCATTCAAACTATGCTTGTTGGCCACAGTGAGTTTAAACTAGAAATCAAAAAGAGAAAGGTATCTTTTACCTAAAATCCTTCAAATATGTGGAAATTGACACAATTCTAAATAATTCATTATTTTTTTTAATTCATTAATTTAAAGAAACCACTGAATAAGGATATTTTGAACTATGTGAAAAGTATAGTACAACAGCTCTAAATGTGTGGGATGTAGCAAACATGGCACTTAAAAATGCATATTCCAGTCACTGAGCTGCCGCTGACGATTCAGTTGCCTCCCCCTTGAGCCCCCTGCCGCCCCGAGATCCATACGCCCCACCCGCCTTCTCCTGCAGCTGCCTTCCCGTTTCCACCAAGGAAAAGGAATCCTATCATATGTCTGCTCTCCAGAACCGCCACTCTTTCGACTTCTTTGCTGATACAAGTGAGGGTGATGACCTGCTTCCTGCCGGCACTGAGGATTATATCCATATAAGAACCTAACAGAGAAACAGCAGGAAGACCCTTACCACTGTCCAAGGGATCATGGATGATTATGATAAAAAGAAACTGGTAACAGAGTTTAAGAAGAAATTCCTGCAATGATACTGTCATCAAGCATCCAAATACAGGGAAATAATCCAGCTCCAGGGTGACCAGTGCAAAAACATAGGCCAGTTCCTGGTAGAGACCAGACTGGCTAAGAGTGATTAGCTTAAGGTTCATGGGTTTTAAGTGCTTTTGGCTCACTGAAGCTTAAGTAAGTATTTCCTTGCAAGGAGTAGAACGCCTCTTCAGTCCCTTGTCACAAGTTTAAAAACTTCACAGCTGGTATAATGTAACCATGGGGGTGCACTTTCACTTGGACTAGTGTAACTCCTTCATGCAATAAACTGAAAAGAGCCCCCCAAAATGCATAGAATTAAATGTTTATATTAGAGTAGTAGAAAATTCTCAAGCCAATGATCTCCATGTCCACATGAAATAATTTTAAAAGGAAGCATAAATTTTTGCTCATGCAAATGATTAAAATTAGACTGGAAATACATAAGCCAAGTATGGTGGTATACACCTATAATCCCAGCACTGAGGAGGTGGAGGTGGGAGGATTGCTGTGAATCTGAGGCCAGATAGAAAGTGAGTTCAAGGGACAGCCTGAACTGTATAGTGAAGCCCTACCTCAAAAAGACAAAACAAAAACAAAAGAATAGAAATACATAAAAAGAAAGCAGAAAAATAAGAATTAATGAAACCAAAAGCTAGCTAATGTAAGAGATTAATAAAATTGACAAACCATTAGAAAACGTAAAATAAAATTTTAAAGAGAGCTTAAACACCAATTACCAATGTCAGGAATTAAAATGGATCTATCACTACAGATCCTACAGATTACAGATCATGGAATGGTATGAACAATCTATGATAATAAGTTTTGTACAACCAAGATACATGGACAGATTTCAGGAAATATACCAGCTTCCAAATCCTATTCAAGAAGAAGTAAATAACCTGAGGCTGAATTTATAACCAAAAACTTTCCTACAAAGAAAACTTCTATCCTGGTTGGGATCACTAATGAAGTCTAACAAACATTAAAGGAAAAGCATTACTACTTAGTAACTTCTACATAAACTCATCCAGAAAAATAGAAAAGGAAGTTATATTTCCCAGTTTATTTTATGAGATAAGAATTGCCCTGATGCCAAAACCAGATTAACAAATTACAAGGGGAGTGGGAAACTATAGACCAAACTGAGCATGGTGGTACACTTCTGAAGTCCCAGTTACTCAGGAGGCTGAGGCAGGAGGATTACAAGTTCAAGACCAGTCTCATCAATTTGCCAAACTTGTCTCAATTTTTTAAAAAGGGTTAGGCATGTAGTTCAGTGGTAGAGTGCTTGCCCAGAATCCACAAGGCCTTGGGTTTCATCCTCAATACCACAAAACAAAACAAAACAAACAGAAAAGACAGAAAGAGAGAGAGAGGGGAAGGAAGGAAGGAAGGAAGGAAGGAAGGAAGGAAGGAAGGAAGGAAGGAAGGAAGGAAGGAAGGAAGGAAGGGAAAGGGGAAACTACAGGCCAATATCTCCATGAACATAGACACAAACACCTTTAACAAGCAAAGCGTGATCAGCTGTGTGGTCTGCAGAGCAGGAATTGACTCTGCTGTTGGACTCTGCAGCTTAGAGCCCTGATGTTCCTACCTGCTAGACTCAGGGCTTCTCTTCCACGTGGACATTTCTGTGGCACTTCACTTCTCAAGCCACACACCCTGCTGACCGATTTCAGCCAAGTGGCTGCCCCTCCCACCTCCCGGTCACCATACCTGTCACTCAGATCACATCATACCCTAAGGTGTAACAGACAGTAGTCAGTGCCTCCTTCTAAATTACACCTACAGATGTTCCTGAAGTTTGGGGATGGGGGTAGGAGTGGGGAAGGGCACTCTCCGGACACAGGACCAACGTATGCATTAGAGCTTTCCACAAGATAGAACTGAGGAGACTGGCAGGTAGTGGTTGAGGATCCCTCTGGAGCTCAGTGGTCCCTGCACAGCATGCAGGCAACCATCTCAATACCAATGATCAACACCATCCTTGACGACAGCAGCATAACAATGGAAGCTGAGCGAGGCAGGCCAAAGTAAGACCCTCCAGCTTCTCAGTTCTGCCCTTGGGCACTACAGGCTCCCACCATGTGCACTCAGGCTGAAAGAATCCTAGTGCCTTTCACTCACTGAGCTGCAGCCAAGACTGAGTCCCTCTTCGACACTGCAGGGGATGCCAAGAGCACCGTCCCCCACAGAGCCCATTCTGAACCCTGTGAGCCACTTAAACTGATGTATGATGTATGAACAAAGTTAGGTTTGCTTCTTGCTGAGCACATGAATCAGCTCACATCCTCCAAGAAACAGATGCTGGGACATAATTAGAAATACAAGCTAATTTTTTGTGGGGAAATGCCTGTGACAGATAAAAGGGAGAGAAAAAAGAAAAGAAGAGAAAAAGGGAGAGGAAGCAGGAGTAGGCAGAGGAACCCCCAGATCTACAATCCTGATCTGACCTTGTGAAAAGGAAAGAAATGAGTGCTGGACAGGAAGAGCTGCGGCCCCCAGTGCAGCTCCCAGAATGCCATGGCCAGGCCCATGCGGCCCTGAAGCACAGGCTGCCCAGTAGAGGAGCCCTGCCCCGGGCAGGCAATAGCCCAAGTCTGGTACCCCACAGTGCCCAGCAGCTGGCCTGGCACCGCCAGGAGAAAATGAGGTCTCAGTTGAACATCACTGAGGTCCACAGGTACAGCACCTGGAGACCATCATCTAACTCTGCTCCTACAGCTGGCCCTCTTGAAGGAAAGCTGGGTGGCTACATCTACAGCCACTCCCACTTGGCCAGTCTCGTTCTACAATAGATTTATTCTCTGGGGCTTATTAAAGGGAGTGGAAAAGGGATTGAATGGTCAAAGGGACAATGAGAGAAACAGTTGAGAATGAACTAGGAAAAAAGAGGTCAAAGCAGAGCTATTAGAATTCAAATAAGAATTAAGACATTTATCCTTTTCATTTCTTGTGGCATGGTTTGGTTTTATCAATTTTGTTGATTAAAGTGAGCTGACTTTTTCCATTTATTTACAGTGGTTTATAAGGAGCGCAGTTGAGGTATTTTCCTGACATTGACTGTTCACTCTTAAGGTGCCATTCCAAATCAGTTCAATCTAACCAGTGAGCATCAAGCCCAGGCTCCCTCTTGGAGTCAGGATAGTGCCCAGAAGCAAAATGGGGGCAAGTCTCACCTAGCGTAGCTTGTGGCTCTCCTGCTTTGCTTCAGCTCTCCATGAACTCGTTATGGGTCCTGAGGAGCCAGGTTTATGGTCTAGATCCGGCCAAGCTGAAGAAGCATCAGCGGCACATTCCTCAGCAAACAAAGAGCACAACACTGTGCAGCTTTGAAATTGAAATACAGAGATGAGAAAGGAGAGACAGCCGTAGGAAAGGCATCTATCTGATGCGGGAGGCCATCCTCCAGGCCCCCTTTGAATTTCCAGCCGCTAGAAGATGCACACAAGTGTTTGTTTGACAGCACACACAGTGAAGGTACTCACAAATGTGTGAGTATCCAGGAAGGCAACCCCCCACCCCCACACTTCAGCAGGGACCTTAGGCAAGCAAGAGAGAAGCCACCCCTAACCAAGAAGGATGCAGAGCCTCCAGGGGCCCAGGGACCAAGAAGCCAGTGTTAGAGGCAGAAGAGGAGGTCAACACTGAACTGGCACCACTCCAGGGGGCCCACGGCTACATGGGAGAGAGTAAAGGAGGCTTCCTGGCAGCAGCAGAAGGTGGCAGGTATGACTCAAGGAACATCATGGAAAGGACTTGGAATAAGCTATGTGGGAATCTGAGTCAGGAAGACACTGTGTTGTGTTTTATTTTGTTTTGTTTCATTATTCCGGTGGCCCTCTCTTATCCCAAGCCAAGGGGACCAGGAGAATCTGGATTTAGTACAGGTTGCCACTTTATCCTTGCAACAGCCCTGAGAAGTAATACCCCTAAGGAGGCCAAGGTAAACCGGCAGGAGGCAAGTTATAGAAAGTACAAGAAGAACCTTCAAAAGAAGTAAATAATAAACCAAGACACAATGGGACAAGGCCATGACTAATTCTCCAGGATCAGAGCCCAAAAGGATGGGATCAGAAGAATAGATGGAGAGGTTTCAGGGCCTGTCTTCCTAGAAGACAAGGAAAAGTAAAGAATTCAGACTTTATTCTTAACTCCCCTAATTCACAGTTTTCTTGTCTATGAAATAGGGTACAGATCAATCAGATCATACCCATCTCAAAAGCAGTAGCGGACACCAAATGTGACAGTGCCAGGGCGTGAACCGCATATGCTCACGCGGTGCTGTCTGGAATCCCTACCATTGCCCAGGACTACTGCTGCCCCAGCTTGATGAGGACTTTCAAGGACACAGCCATACCTTACAGCAGGCCTCAGAGGGGAGGCCACTTAACCGTTTTCTCCTACTCAGGCCACAGCGGAGGCTAGCGTCTCTCCTAAGCACATTTTCTCCTCTGGGGCATCTTGTTCCCTCTTGGTGCAGTACAAGCAAATAGAGCGTGTGTTCACCACGCCAAGTGCAACTGGCAACACGGTGTGAGATTAATGGCTCTTCTGTGCAACAAAGGCCTTTCTGCACAGTGGCAGAATTCAGTATGCAAACCCCACCACCCTGGCCTCGGACCCACCCTCCTCACTCAGTGGACATTGGCAGCTCCGACCCATAATGTATGCACGCTTCAGCTCCTGGGCCCAAGTTATTATTCATTACGGTTTTCTATTACCCAGTGATAAATGACGCCCCCAGGCTGGTGTTGCCCCCAGAATGCTTATTACTGCTCACTTAAGTAGGCGTTGATTTAGCTTAAATCGGTTGTTCTGTTCAGCCCAGACATGGGTCTGCCCCGGCTCTGCCTAGAAGACTTCCTTCACTGGGGCTTAATTGAATTCTAACTGCTCGGGGCCTCCTATTAGGGAAAGGTGGGGTAGGAGGCCCCATGTGGGGCCACAGGGTGGCCCAGACCCCAGTGGTCTCTCTAGCCCTATGCAATCCTAATTTGATAAGGGTCTTCCCTTTGACTCCAGCCAATAAATTTTGACAAGCAACTCCAATTAGGCCAGACAGAACTTCCAAAATGGACTGAGCTCACAGGAAAATGATGAACTCTCAGGTAGAAGCAGCCTTAGGGTGCTAATGTGACTATGCCTAAGCCCTGCCTCTAGATCAGGCCACACAGGAAATGGTATCTATGTGCTGTCCAGACCCATCCATCAAATTATTTGCCAGGGTGACAGAGCCAGCCTGATCCTCTATAAGAATCCAAGATAGCTGGGTAAACCCAGAAGAAAGGGCTGTGGTAGAAACACGTTGGTCTCACATCTCACCCTTCATTCACGTGGCACCGACGGAGCGTACAGGGTGTGCCAGCTCCAGGGCCAGGCACTGGGCACACAATAACGAACAAAACAGGGGGGACTCTACCATCACCAAGGTCACATTCTAGAGTTCTATTTATTTATTGCTGATTATGTGACAGGCATGTTTTAAGGCCTTTACCCGTATTACCAAATTGTCATCACAATCCCATCCTAATTTTCAGTCTCACAGAGAAAACAAAACCAAACTGAGTCTTGGAAACATTCAATGATTTGCCCAAAGTCACTTGCAAGATAAAAGGTCAATGAGTGCTGAGCAAGATTTGAACACAAAATTATGACCACTGCTGGCTCGTGTTGGTATACAGTATTACACCATCGTGTCTGCCTAGCACGTTAGAGGTTGCGGTGTGCTTTTCACATTCACTAAAAATCCTCACTACAACCTCCTGGACAGTAGGTGTTAATGTTACCATCTCAAAACTACAGCCCTTAAGCTCATTATCCCACCAGTTTAGATTAGAAACCTTGCTCCATCTATTTCTAATGCAGAACCTTGGGCAACTTTTTTATCTTCTCTGGGCCTCCCTATCCATGACTCTAAAATGGGTGACCACAACAATACTGTCTCCAAAGTTGTGAGAATTAAATTAGAAGTGGCATCTGGTGCTTTGGTACAACACCTTGTGTGTGATCAGCCATTGGTCTCCAGTCCTTGGTGGGAAGGGCACAATGCCAGGGAACCAATATTCTCGGAAGGAAGTAAGAAATACCTTCAACAAAGAGACAGGCCAAGAAGGTCTACGGAGAGCCAGACTAATGTCCTGGGTAAAACTGGGGTTTGGGAAGAATTCCTACAGCAAAAGGGTTTGAGGCTCGGACTTCTGAAGGGCATAGGAAATCCTGCAGCAACTTTGTTTCTTCTGTCTTCATTTCCTTCTCTTTCTCCCTTCTTAAAGTTCTTAAAGAAAATAAATCCACCTCAGTAAAGAGAAAACCCACCTGCCTCAGCCGGGGCGACAAAGAAAGGGATGTTCACCAAACGGTAATAATATAACAACAAGAGCAAGGGCTGATACTTATCCTGCACTAAGAATGTGCCAGGTTTGTACAACATGCTGGATATAACTCAATTCACTTAACTTCACTGCAGCCCTCCAGGCCAGATGTCTTTCTCCTCCATTTTATAGACAAGGAAACTAAGGCTCACATAGAGGAAGGGATTTGCCAACATAATTCAGCCACAATTAATAATAAAGTGGAATTCCAGCTAGAGGGGAGCTTGGGTTCCACCCTCCCCCCTGAGTAAAGTGTTACCCTCAGACCAAAAAGGCTGAGGCATCCTTCCTAAGCCCATTTTTCACTTGAGTCTCACTTGTCAAAGAGCTCTGCCAGCTGATGAAGAACTCAGAGGGGTTGAAAGCCAGACACAGCCCCAACTGGTGTTGAAGGTAGACAGAAAACACAATCATTCTCGACTGGACACCCTTGTAGTGAAAAAAATTAAAATTAGAAAGAAAGTGGAAAGTTTCACTATCAGAAGGTTTTTTTTAATCCAACCCCCCCCCAAAAAAAACAACACTTATTAAAAAAATCTTTTTGAGACAGAATTTCACTATCCAGTTCAGGTTGGCCTTTGAACTCATTTTGTGGCCCAGGTTGGCCTTGAATTTGTAGCAATACTCCTGCCTCAGCCTCCTGAGTTCTGGGATTACAGGCATCTGCCACCACACCCACCCCTCCCCAAAAGATTTTGGACTTGCTGCTCAGTCCTAGGGAGACACAACAATGTATAGACACAGGGATGTGTCAGACAGAAAGGAAATCCAAGGTGCTAAGTTACCCAGAACGATGGCTTATCTTCCAGATGTACAGCATCTGCAGGCCCCAAGGACAGCCATGTTGATAGTTCTTTAGAACAGCTGAACACACACACAGGTGTCCACCAACCAAAGTCTGTGCCACTCACTGTGCTGACCCCAGACCTGGAAAACCTCTTCCTTATACAAGGTCACCTTTGCCTGCTAATAAGGCTCAGCCATAGAATTATTCATCAGCTTTTTTTAAAAAATGCATCATTTTCATCATAAAAAGCAATATAACTATAGTACAGAAAAACTGGAAAAGAGAAAAAAAACAAACAAAATTAGTGCATAATTCATTCATTCTGTCAAAACCGATATTAGCATTCTTAGAATATTCCTTCTCTCCTGAGCTCTAGTTTTTGCCTCATTATAACCATGAACTTATAATTTGTGGGTTCCTTTTTTGTTGGATTTTTTTGCCCTAATGCCACATCCTGAACATTTTTCTGGCCTTGTATACAATCTAAATAACTGTCATTTTAATGACTGTCCAATACTCCCTAGAGTTATACTACAATTTGCTTAGCTAGCCTATTGATGAGGGTTTCACAAACATAAACAATGATACAGTGAACATCTTCATACTTACTGCTTTTTCCCCAGTATCTGGAATGATATCCTTCCAACACAAAAGGAGGGAGCAGTTTTTAAAGTCAGTATTCAGGGCACAAGCCTAGGAGAGTGGGTGTTGTCTTTTTAAGCCTCTTTTAATAGGTCAATAAAAACTAGGGAGGGGAAGGAAAGGGTGGGGGAAATGCCTCTCTGTTGTTCTAATTCGCTTCTTTGTGAGGTCCTGGGAAGGCAGATAGTATCACTTCACTTTTAAGAGTTAGGAGGTTTATACGCAAATGAGCCGGGGTTGAAAATTAATTCCGCGGTTCCCTGAGCTAGGTTGCCTTTTCTCTAAGCCAGCTGATGCTTACCTGTAAAGTGCCAATGACATTCCTTCCATCTGCAGGGTTGTCATTCGAATTACATGAAAGCATTTTTTAAAGTCCAGTTCCTGGCACCAGCACCGCACCGTGCATTTCTGGTTGTAATTTATCAACAACTTTAAAGCACTGAAAAGTCACACTACACCATGAGCACACAATGTGAGGGCTCTGTGGATGAAGCAGTGAATAAATCTGGGAAGTCTCTGTCACATAGGGGACAAACATGGAAGAAACAACTGATGAGAGTTACAGTAAAGCTCAAGGAAGGAATGCTGCCTAGGGGTACAAGGGACCGAGCCAAGCCATGCCTGGGGACACAGGGAGCAAAAGAGGCATCATGGGAAAGGCACGAGTGGACCTAGGCCCTAAGAGCGCCGATGTTCTGATGGGCAGACATGGGGTGTTCCAAGTAAAGAGCTGTCATAGCAAAGACCCCAAAGTGAGAAACTCCTCTCAAAATAGATACGGGAAACGGCAACCAGACCCATTGGACTTGTGGGCTGTAAACCTAGCCACACTGGTTTTCACATGTGATTGCACAAAGAGCTTGATTTGGGGAATGCTGCTGGTTGCCCTGCCCTTCCCATCAAAACTAACATTCCACATGGCCTGGCTGGGGAAAGAGTATTTAAAGTGTGAAGCTCTCCTTCTGGAGCTTGCGCTTAATACTGTTTTCTACAAAAGGATGCTAATACATAAGACCAGTCCCGTGCAGAACCCCAGAGCACTAATCTGTGCCTTGTCCCCCTGGGGCATCCTGGCACACTGAGGGATGCAGATGCTGCCCCTGGCCAGGAGAATCCCTTTCTCACGGTCTCACTGTTTCCTTTCCACAGCTGTCTTGTACCTGGAAAAGTGGGTGGGTTTCAGCTCTACGCAGGAAGTTGTAACCAAATCCATCCACCTAGACTTAATGCCACTGTATCCCTCTGCATCAAGCCCTCTGCCATGTCCAACCCTAATCAACAGTATGTCCTTTCTTTATTCTCTCTCACAGCCCTGTCCACACTCCCTTTCTGTTTAACCACAACCATGTCCTATCTCCTGTACTCACCGGGTAGATGGCAAATCCCTTGAGAGCAGGAATGTAATTTGCTTGTTTTCTTTGCTCCTGTTCACATACCTACTCCAAAGTAACTGAAGCACCACCAAAAAAAAAAAAAAAGAAAAAAGAAAAGAAAGAAATCAAGCCAACAGAGATCTACCTGGACACAGGCAGGATCTGATCATCACAAACCACATGGAGACTAAGAACTCAACCACTTAAGCACCCTTAAACCTCACTTTCCTTCCTCCTCCCCTTCCTGTTTCTTCCTCCTCTTCCTCCCTCCCTCTCTTATTTTCTATTCCTTTTCCCCTCTCTGCCTTTTTCTTCCTTCCCCTCTCTCCTGCTTCCTTATATGCACCAGACCGCCTGTCTCACCCCTAGACATGCACACATCCATGGCCTCACCCCCGCCACCACCCATAACCAGCTCTCTTTATTCAGAGCCCAGAGCGGCCTCCCTACAACATCTCTGTTCAACTCCGTAGCTTTGAGTAACTCAGGCTCACTTCAGTCTTGATTCCAAATTTTAAAAGACAGAGAATAGGACTGGCCCAGCTCATGTCACATGTCGCTGGTCCATGATTCCCCATGATAGCTAACATTTGTGAGCCTCTTTCCAAGCACCCGGGATACTCTAGAAACCAAAACGCACTAACTCGTGTAATCCTTCCAACTAGCCTTGGAGGTATGTGCTATTCTGAGCCTCATTTTACAGAGGAAGTAAAGCATAGGAAAAAAGTCTAATTTCTGTGACCAAATTCACCTAACTGGTAAGTGATGGAGCCAGGAGACGAACCCAGGGGACTCTGACGCCAAAGCCCAAGGTTTTAACATTATACAGATTGGTTTGGGGCAGTGTGGACAATGGACAGCCCAGTGGGGAAACCAGAGAGTGGCAGTTGTCAAAGAAATGCCATCCTTGGAAGCTCTTTACTCTTGCCCAAAACAGTGGGGTGT
Organism: Dinomys branickii; assembly: GCA_004027595.1. Classification (NCBI taxonomy): domain Eukaryota; kingdom Metazoa; phylum Chordata; class Mammalia; order Rodentia; family Dinomyidae; genus Dinomys; species Dinomys branickii. The sequence goes on from PVLD010009638.1 coordinate 13,418, forward strand.
GGCAGGGTGCTGGGGCGGAACGGATAGATGCATGCACGCGTGGATGGGTAGAAGTTAGAGCATAAGACCTGACAGCTCGGCCCCTTCCACAGCAAAGGACTTTATCAGTTAAAAAGCAATTCTAAGAGTAGCTTTGCTGTCTAAAGGAAGTAAGGAAGAGGGAGACCGGGGCTACGTGTTCCCTGAACTTAAGGACTTTGGTGCTGAAAAGACAAATGCTGGAATTCCTGGGCAGAAGGTGACCACCTGCAGGGCTTGCCTTTATTCATGAGATTCTCTCAGAAAGGGAAAGGACAGAGGGAAATGCTTAGACTGGTCAGGCCATGACGGAGAGGGTAAAGGATGGGGCTCTTGGAGGTTTCCCAGTGGGCCAGAGACCAGCTGGTGATGGCACCGTGAGGAGGGGCTGCTGTGCTGAGAAAGGGGAGGGAACCAGATGCTGAAATCTCAGGTGGACATGAAAAAGCCCCTTCAGCCAAGGGCAGTACAGGAGCCGAAGAGCACCCACCTTCCAAACGCAGAGCAGGGCTGGACTGGAAGGCAATTCACAGGGACCAAGGAGACTGCGGATCGCAGTGGGGTGGGATAGGCCCTGTAGAATCCTGGCACTGCTCAGCATGGAGAGAAGGCCAGGGAAAGAAACTCAGTGAGGACTTAACAGAAGCACACATCTCCAGCTCTGGAGCTGTAACTCAGATACCCCTTCCAAGACACTTCCTGCAGCCCCATATGCCACCACTTGTCCCCAGGTGGGCAACGGCTGCATGAGTCCCTCTTCCCCCCAGCATTTTCCATGATTCGGCAGCTGTCTTCCCAGGCTGACAGGACTTTGCCTCCTATGTACCCTAAATATGAGATACAGGAATCTGCTTCAACTGTGCTTCATCACTGAACTCTGTGGCCAACCTGCAAGGTCCATCAGAGATGTCCTCACTGCACCCTAGCTACGTCTCCCATAACCCCTTCCGCAGCTCCACTGGCCACCTTTCAGCTTAGCAGGCAAGCTCTGTCTCAACCCTTTCAGGTACACTATTTCTGCCTGAACACTCTGCCTCCCCAACATCCCCACCGCTCAGGAATCGTGTGTGAGCATGTACGCCTACGCACAAGCACACAACTTTTAACTCTCCGTTGGATCTCATCTCCCAAGAGCATCTTCCAGAACCACAATCTTAGATCATCAAATCAGTGCACACATTGAAGATGGTTGTGTTCCACTCCCCCACTACTCAGTAAGCGTTCTTATTAAGTCAATAGTGTATTTTCTTATCAGTGGTGCGTACTAGATTTTCTAAACTACAGTACTTGTTGAATGAATGATGCCGAAGCCCTCTATTCCTTCGTCTGCAGCCCCTTCCCTGCTTCTGAGACCAGCCTACACACTCTCTTATCCCTTCAGGCCACCCAGTCTTCTATGGAAGTCCCCAACCCACAGCCACACACAGCAAGCTTCGGACAGGGCTGCCTTCTGTGCAGTGCCTGCCATTTCACCCGAGCGTGCCGAGCCGAGCCAAGCCGAGGTTCAGAAGTTCCGCTGTGCTCACACAGGAGTCTCTGATCCCTAACAGCTGAGAACACAACGGGCTTTCCACAAAGAACCAAGTTGTGATTTTTTTTCACTGTTCTAGACTGAATTATTATAGCCAAAGGGAGCCATTCATCAGCACTGACACTGCAGGAAGCTTCCTAGGCAAACAGCTTTATTGCTGTGTGAGATTAACCCAGGCGGTAGTAATTTGTAACAAAGATAAGAAAATTGCACTAGTCTCTCAGAAATAAATCTGAATTCCAGAGTGGACAAAGAGGACTTCAACCTGAAATCTGCTATTTCAGATATAATCAAATTTATAACAGTCCTTGGAGTGTATAAGAAGCTTATCCTCTGGTCGGACCCTCCATGATGAAATCAATTAATCTGAAATTCCTGATAATCCAGAGCATCCGGCCCCACCTAACTGGCCTGTTTGAGAATCATTCCATCATGGATAATCCCCTCATCCACCCTTCACAGTGTGGGGAGACGTCATGCAGTAGTAAATGCAGACTTGATATGAGGTCCGGCAAGCTGCCTCTTACCAGTGGTAAGATCTTGGTGAAACAGAGATGATAATCAGGGCCCCTCCAGAGCAGTTGTGAGGATTAAATGAGATAAGAACGTAAAAGTAGAATACAGATGTCAGTTATTAATGAGAGCTGGTTAACCTTCATAGATTCCATGGACAGAGTTCTTACAAGTGCTTCTGAGTGTAGTCTTAACTGTGCTAGCTTGTCCTCTGTCCATATTCCTAATAAGTATACAGTGGGCCCTGCAATTAACTCCATTACAAATGAAGACACAAAAGGCCAGGGCAGTCATGGAACGTATCCAAGGTCACACACCAACAAGTGGCATGACATGGATTTGAACACCTACTCTTGACTACTACACAGTGCTTTCCACTATACAACAGCAGGCACAGTGCTGGCCACAGGGATTAGAAAGATGATGGCCTTGTGGTGCCACACCCAGCTGGGCACACAGTGTGGCTACAATAACCCACCAGTAAGTACCTATACTAGAGTAATACTTATTATAGCCCTTGGATGTGCCAGGCACAGTGCCAGGAGCTTCATACCCATCTCATTTGGAACTAGCACAAACAGAGGGGAAAGCAGACATTGTCATTACCCCTCTGTGTGAATGAGGGACCAGGCTATGATCACACACTGGTAAGCAGCAGAGTCAGTTTAACTTGAGCTGTAGACTTGCTTCTCTATTGCAGGATGAGATGCTATTATGGTTCAGATTTTTTAAAAAGTGCCCCCAGAAGGCTCATCTGTTCGGAGGTAGGGCTTTGGAAAGTGATCGGATCAGAGGGGTGCTGACCTCATCAATAATGGATTCACAGCTGAACATGCTGTTAGGAGGCAGGGCCACACTGCAGCAGGCAGGTCACTGGGGCTGTAACCTGACACGGTGTACCCTTGTCCCCAGCCCCCTGGCTCTCTAGCCCTTCGTACCCCCTCAGCTTCCTGGCTGCCATGAGGCGAGCAGCTTTCTTGCACCGCACCTTTCAGCTCTGATGGTTCTGACTTAGAGCCAGCCAGTGGTGGACTGAAACTCTTAAACCAGAAGCCAAAATAATCTCTTCCTTGTTTTTCTCTGGTATTTGGTCACAGTAACAAAAAAGCCAACTAGCACAGAAGTCACAGAAAAGGCCAGAGAAGTCAAGAGAATTGGGACATGTAAAAGGGCCAAAAATCTTCCCACAAGAAGCAACTGCAGAGCTGAGAGTTTGTTCAGCAAACAAAGGAAAAACCAAGCAAAATCTCATATTGTCCTGGGACCCAGAATGACCCAAGCCATCCTGTGCTGGGTGCAGGAAGATGGCCAGCTGCACTGAGCCCGCTGCGCACATTCACAGAGAAGGGAGGGCCTCACGCCACCCATCTCTGTCCATCCAGTCCCACACAATTCTGGACCAGAGTAGGCAGCAGTCCTCAAGTACGGACTTGGGCTGAGTCCATAGACACTTGGGCCTCAAAGATCTTTTGAAGATTGGGTCATCTGAGTTCCTCATTTCGTGGGAAGGAAACTGAGCCCCAGAGAGGGAAGGACTTGGTGAGACTTTTAAGATTCCACGTAGCTGTGAGCCAAGGGTCCCAAGCATAGGTTGCAGGGAGGAGGTGGCCTGGGGTCAAGGAATCTCGTCCTTGGTATAAACAGGATCTGGGCCGGGTGTGACTTAGGGCAATGCCTGAGCAGAAGAAGGTAGGAGGAGGAAATATAGGACGGAGGTTGTTCCCAGATAGGGCCCACTGACTGCGTAAACTGAAGAAATTAACCTCTGTGAGCCTCAGCTTCCACATTTGGAAAATGATAACAGCCTCCACCATAACATTACTGTGAGGATTAATGAAAATAATGCACATAAAGAACTCAAAACAGAGAGTGGCACGTACTAAATACTCACCTATAATCATACTGATGATTTTGGACCCGGTTATACCTTCTTTGCCAACCCCAATCAGTAACCTACTGAGCCAATTCCTCTGCCCTCATCCCACTCATCACCGCCCTTCCTACCTGTCAGAGCACCCTGGGAATTCTGCAAAATTAGTGAGGCAAGGGGGTGACTCAGCCCCACCAAGATGGCCTAAAATGCGAAATAAGGTAGAAGAAAGGTGATGGCAGAACTAGGTTTGTCAAAGCGTTTTCTCTCACACCTGTCCCCACCTGAGAAGGCAAGCCCACTTAGAAGGTAGGTGGTATTTTAAAAAATAAAGGTACGTAGAAAGGAGACAAGGAAACTCAAAGATTTCTCTCCTTATTATCTTAAAACTCTGGGTGCGATCCCCACGCAGCTCTGCGCAGAGCCGTGCTAATCACTCAGACACGTCTACATGAGCCCTAAACTTACCTGCTCCATATCATCCTCCCTCAAGACTGAGGACTTTCAGTTATGGAAGAGAGGAGAGACTGAGTAATTACCGGGGTTTGCAGGAACACTTGACTGCCAGCTGTCACAACCTCCAGTTCCAGACCCCCATAGATCGATACCTGGAAGTCCCCAAACTTACAGCCACGTAGGTTCCGGGACCAGCAGAGCCTCACAGAGGACCCCGTGATGAGACCACCTCCCCCCAGCATCCCGTGAGAACTGAAGTCCCTTCAGCCCACAGGATATTTCTGGAGCTGTGGAGACCAGAACTGAGACAATGATCTGCCCGACCCTGGCCCACCCCTGCCACTCTTTAAAAGCTGACCTCGTGCCTTTGTAAGCAGGAGAGTCTGTACCCCCGCATCGGAGCGAGCCCCCTTCATTTACTCAAACTATAGTCGGCTCCTGTTCTCCCTTACTGTCTAACTCTGCCTATGCCTCACAGTGATGCATCCTGAAATTCGGTTTTGTGATGTGAGTTTAGAAAGTACTTGGCAGGCTAAGTTGAGGTCCTCTTCTCCTCTATGGGGGACCCCCTTAACCCCCTCTGGTGACAGAAGTAGACAAGCTTCAAATGCACCCTCTTTACTGTTCTCAAATACCCATAAGGGTCTGGAAAACAGGAAAATGTGCTCCAGGATTTCTCAGAGGAGCCACAGAAGCTTCCTATTGCTGGCTATTAAAAAGAAGTTTGGGTGGTTCATTTTGGAAACTTTTGCAGGAAATGTCCCCAAAATGCATCCAATATAGGGATGAGCATATACCTGGGTCATTTTGCCACTAACTCCTCCAAAGCATTGACTTCTCCTCAAATTCTCCCTTCTTTAGGGTCCATCAAGACATCTCTTTCATCCTTTGCCCGAAAAGAAAGTAAATATTTTTCAATGAAATTCAGCAATCAATTAAACACCTTCTCTCTTTAATACGAACGTTGAACCAACAGCGGCTGCACATTCCAACAAGAATATTTAAAGCAATTAAACTTTACCTACTTTTAAAACAAATTCTTTTAAATGCTAATGACCATTGTTTTCGCACTTCATAAGTAAAATTTTGTGTCAAGCAAGGTTAGATGATTGCAATGATTTAATTGTACTTCTCAAAGAAAGGGAAATGTTGAGAAAAAAGCTAAGATGGACCTCTTACCACATTCCTACCGCAGAACGTCCTGTAACAATAGAAGCGTGATTTGCTGAAATTAAAATGCTATTATGGTGAAATTAGGGCTTCAATATTTTTAGCAGCTTTAATAGGCCTTGCATTTTAAGGGACATCTGATAATAGATAATTACATTTCATCTTAAAGAAACTGAGTTGTTTTCTTAAGGAAAATACTTTTCTTTCTTCCAGAGAGGTTAAAGCTGAGCCATCATTAGAAGCAGCACCAAGCCCGAGGTTCCTGCCTCAGCTTGGGAAAGAGATTAGCATATAAATAGCCTTCGGTGCCTGCTTGATTCCAGCTATTTTGCGTTTCAATGTGGCATCAGAATGCACTTAGCAAGAAATGTTCGAGAGGAGAAAGAGGTTTGTAATATGTCGCTTTTATAGAGGGGGTAACTTTAAGTATAAAAGATCATCCACTCCTCTGTGGGCTTTTTTTTTCCTGTATCCTTTCAATGCCCCAATTACAGACTCCAAGGAGCCAACAAGCCCCCTAGAACAGAGCCTTAGTTTACACCGCAGCTCTCTTCGGACTGGGAAAATAAGTCAAAATGGTGCACAGGAAATAAGATAAATATGCGGGCTTCCTCCCGGACCAGGTGGGGGTTCTGGGGGGCACAGCCATGCCTTCTCTCCTCACCCCCTTCTACCCATCAGCAGCGGGGATGTACGGGTCCTCCAGGACCCATTTGCTGGAGAATGAGGGAGACTCCTGGCTTTCTGCCTGGAGGCGAGCTTCTCTCTTGGGAAATCGCTGGGACTGGGCCTGGAGCCTGAGGTTGTCTTTGCTTCCCGTTCCCAACCCCCTCCTACACACACACACACACACACACACACACACACACACACAAAGAGGCATGCAGGCTAACTGTGGCTCAGGCTCAGTCCTGGGTTGCAGCAAGATGATTCACAAACTGGACTGCTCTGAGAACAGCACTGCACGGCTGTTTTAGGGGCAGGGTTTCCCTGCATGTGGCATAGGTGGAAGGGTGTGGGCCAAGCAGTGGTGCTGCTAATCTGAGTATTTAGCCTCCAGTCCAAGTTCCCCTGGGGACTTGTTTTAGATATAGTAACAAGGGTTTATCCTTTCCAACCAATCATAAAGGGACACGGCTGACACCCCTATCAAAAGACAGGTTAATGAGAGGAAAGGGTAACATTTACTGCATCATAGCTGTATGTGACACTGGAACCTTCAGATTGAAGATTCAACAAGCCAGACTCAACCACCCATTTTTATACCTTGGTTCCACGAAGTGGAGATGGCCATGTAGAAATATGACCAGGCCAAAAGGTTATGACCTAACGAAGCCAGCTGACAGGGAACAGCCAGGAATGTTCCTGTTCACATCTCCCTTGCAGCACTTCTTCCCAGGTGTGGGCCAGGACCCCTCCAGAATGAGGGTCTTCATTTCTTTATGACCTGCTCTCATACAAAATGGGAATGGAAGTTAGAGCAGTATTTTTGGATTTATGACTGACTTTGGGGAAAAGTGGTTCTGGTTTCTATGACTCACCTTGGAGACAAGTTCTAGTTTCTTTGGCTCCCATCAGTGAAAGGCAAGTGAGAGACAGGAGGGCAGGAAGTCAGGGAGCAGCTGCTTCTGAGGCCTTCACTTTGGGGGTCGTTCTCGGAGTCCCAGGATAGATCAGTCACACCAGGGCTAAGCCTGAGTTTCTTCATCTGTAAGAAGAACTATAAATCCTGCCTGCCACGCACAGGGCCAGGATAAGGAAGACATGGGACACGAAGGGGAACTCCCACATTAGTTTTTTGCAGTTAGGATGTTTCCGTGAGGTTTGTCCTTTGGGCCTCAGGTTTCTGCCTGTCTGACCAGCCTCCCAGATCCCCCGCCTTCCAGGCCTCTGCCCAGCCTCCCACTAAAGTGAGGGAGGGAAGGAAAAAATGCTTTTCCAAAAAGCCACTCAGGAGGTAACAGTCCTGGGCTGATCAGGCTGTTTGGAGATGGCTGGGTTAAGACAGGGCTGGGGTTTGAGGGATAGGTACAGAGGAACCCTGGCATCAAGTCCCAGCCCCAGCCCCTCAGCACCCTGGGTATGGCATCCTATCCTAGAGCCTCCTCCCCTCCAGCAAGGATGGCGCTCCTCTGAGGCGCATTGCAGGGATGTTCTGAGGCGCAATGGAGAAAGCAGGCGAGAAAGGCCTTCGTGAACTGTAAAGCTCAGGAGATCTGTTTAGTCCTTCTCCTCTCAGGCTGCAGGCAGAGGATCAAGCATTATGCTTGTGTTGGGCTCAGAAAACAATTCCCCAAGATATGCCATCTGGGCTTCCAACCGAGAACTCCAGGGACCTGCACCCAAGGAAGGGACTTTCTCTGCAGCTGCCCTACCTACCTTGCAGGCCCAAGCTCCAGAGGACACAGATTGCTGGGAGTTGCCTCCCTAGACAGATCACCAACAGGGGGATGGGTGCACACTGCAAAAAGGAAGACCAGAGATGGTATGAAGCCTGAAGTCCAGATGAACTTTGTTCTTATTGTTTATTCTTTGGGTTTGTTCATCTGCCCCCCCCAAATCATTTACTTCTTCCTCTTGAATTGCTTCCACCCCCAATTCCCTCTGCCCTATGGAATGGGCCTATGAACTCCAAATATCATTGAGCGGTTGAGTGGGCACTTTGTTTTACCTGATGCCCATGTGCAGGCAATACATTTGTGTAGCTGTTCTCGTATTAACCTATCTACTTTCCATTTATTTCTTAGACTCAAATATTGAACAACCAGAAGGAAAGGAGAAGGTTCTTTCATCTCTACCCTGGGGTACTGGCAGCCTGTCTCCTTCCAACTCTGTCCCAGGCAGCATCATGTCCTTAACCTAGTGGCCTTCAGAAAGAAATGCCTTGGCAGCTGAGGACAGGCCACGGTCTCTACAAAAGTCACCTGCAGGATCTTCCTTGGGCTACACCAAGTCCCTCAGTTCCCAAGGGCACTGTATTTGTAGGAGGGTCGCCACCACTTACACGTGAGTCTTCGGACCCAAGAAATCGAACTACATTGCAATGGGAAGCTTTGCTTGGGTTTCTCTATGGGAAAATGTCAACATGCAAAATCTCTGTCCCACAGCATCAAATTCTCAGTGCAGATGGAAGGATGATACTAATTCTGGACTTCATACATGAAGATTGTTTCTACTCCAAAAAGCTAAGTGTGTGGTGCAAAAGTGCCTCCTTAAGGAAAACTGAAGGGGTTACTTAGATGCTTTGGTGACCTGCAGGGCACTGGACTCATAAGTCCTTTCCATTGGGTAATAAACTTCTCCATCTATAAAGTAAGGGTTAGCATCAATCCCCGGGGCCCTTCCCTGGCCAAACTCCTGTCTTTCACATGCAGTGTCCCAGTCACAGCTTCCCTTCTCACAGTTTGGGTTACCCACAGTCAATCATGGTCCAAAAGCAAGACACGCAAAACTACAGAAGTAAATATTTTGTAAGTTTTAAATTGTGTGCCACTCTGAATACTGTAATGAAATATGCTCTCCCATTCCACCATTAGGCAGATACTTAGACATTAGCAGACGTGAGGGATAAAGTAGGGAGGTCCAAAGTGACATGCTTTACCAGTTAAACAAAGAATCAAAGACTTCAATGTAGAATGCACTTATAATAATTTGTTGGGTTACAGACCTAAAGGATCTTATAGAGCACAATAACATTTTAAGGTTACCTATCGTGCACATGCCTTCTGAAACCTGGCCACCTGGCCCTCTGGTTTCAGAACAAGGCTTAGGGCATTCCTAGCTGTCACAGTTCAGCCCAGTGCTATCAGGACAGGAAATGTCTTTTAAAGATCCCCCTAACTTGGTCTGGGACCTGGTTTAAATTAAGAATTTATCTTCCTTACATTTCTTTTGTAAGTTTCTTACATGATTAAAGGCCCTGAGGAAACACTGCCTATCCAAAAAGGACAAGAAAATAATTTGCAATTCCAAAGTAACTTCTCAGTAAAATATTGATAAACATAACAATTATCCTAGTTGCCTGGATCCCAGAAGTAACTTTTGTGTTCATAAAAAGGTATCGAAACTCACACTTTGGACAGATGTCTTCATGGCATGCTTATATTCTCACTTGAAGGTAACTTCAAGGTATCGCTCTTTATTGACTTTACCATAAATTCTACCTGTACTTCTGCATGGCTTCCTATGTGTCTTGACTGAATTCTTTCACTAAGGGCACAAAGAGCCAAGGACCAAGGAAGCGAGGCTCTGGTTCCTCGCGTTGTCGGGACCCGGGTTCCCAATGACAGTCCCGTCGAGGATGTGAGTCATTCCTTCATCCAGAATATCCACCCGATGTACACTACCTGCCCATTGGTCATTAGTAACCTTCTCGGTCATCAGATCCACTGTCACAGCGTCATAGTATCCGTGTTCAAATAATCCCTTTATTACTTAATAAGGGGCCCAAAACAGGAGAGCAGTGACACTTGATTGTCATAATTATTCTAGTTTACTATTACTTGTTTTTTAATCTCTTACTGTGACTAACATAAATTAAACTTTAGCATAGGCATGTGAGATAGGACAAAACACTATACACATATATGGGTGGCACTCCGCATGGTTTCAGGCATCCACAAGGGGTCTTGAAACACAACCCCATGCATAAGGGGGGCCTACTGTCTTACTATTCCCGTTTCCTTGGCTGCCTGCTTCTCACGCTAGCCGAGATGTTCGGTATCCTGTCTTGCTAATCCAGGTCACATATATATGGTCTCTTATTATCCTTGCTTTACACATTAGGAAATCAAGTTTGGCTGATCTCTCAGTGAACAGTGAAGATGCCGTCTCAGGTTCTCACTTAACTCCAGGCCCCTTGTCCGTACATTTCACGCACTCGCGCTTCCCTGGGTGGCGGACTCAGCGGAGGACCGTGCTCCTTACAGTCAGTATGACTGTAGGACAGTCTGCATCTCTCATGCTTCAAATTGTTTGCCAAGTTGTTATGCAAAGAACACTAATTCTACTGGATATTAATAGGTTCTCCTTAGGAAAAGATATCATGATTAAATGCATATGACAATAAATTCTACCCGTACTTCTGCATGGCTTCCCATGTATCTCGACTGAATTCTTTCACAAAGGGCACAAAGAACCAAGGACCGAGCAAGTGAGGCTCTGGTTCCTCATGTTGTCAGGACCTGGGTTCCCAGTGACAATCTCACTTAAAACAAGTGAAGAGTTTCAACTGCAGAATTCTTCAGAATCTTTAAGATGTGAACAAGGTACATTTCAAACATAAGAGGAGAAAGGCACACAATTTTCCCAAAACTTATTTGTCAATATGCCTTTGTTTCCTTTGGTTTTCTTGAGAAACTTGTGTTTTACTAACAGATTAGGGTTTAAAAACTTTGCTGTTCCAAGTGTAATCCCCGGCTCATCAGGACCAGACAGTACCTGGCAGCTTGTTCAAATGCAGAATCTCTGGCCCCACCCACACTTGCTAAATCAGAGTCTGTGTTTTACAAACATGGCTAGGTGATCCACATGCACATTACAATCCAAGAAGCATTGGTCTGCACTATATTTATTGAGAAATATGTCCGGTTCATCATGGAATGTGTCCATGCAGCAGCTGTGAAGTTGTAATTCCAGTGGAGATGAAAGTATCAAGCACTAGTTGGCATCATGTGTACCAAATACGCTGAAACCTCACACAGATATAATCAAAGAGACTTCCCACAATGGAGAGTTTCATGCCATTGCTAATGGGATGCAAAAATGGGTGGAGATGAATTGTATGATTGATATCCTTTGCTAAAGGCATTCCTCCTAGAATGTAGACATGGAAAGTATTGTAGCTCTCTTCCTAAAATGTGAAAGTCTTTGAATTCTTAAAAGGACGGCACCTCCATTTTCTTTGACTCCCTCTCAATTACAGAAATGTTCAAGGTTATTGGGTATCCTTGAGTTTGTCACCTGGGATACTCTTGGGAAGTAGAATATTATACTGACCTCTGACCTAGGAACTGAAAAAACAGCCTCAAGGGTATAAGCTTGTCTTGAGGTTTTAAAAATCACAGCTGAAATGACCCATTCATGCAAGATAAGACCTATGCCCAAAGAAAAGTGTCTTTGCTTCTGGGTCCAATTATTTCAATTCATGTGCTTATACTCTCTTGAGTTGCTCTGACATTTCAAGCTGCAGCTTGATATAACTTTGGTCAACAAAAGATGGGAAAACAAATTCATTTTCACTTAATAACTTCAATGTTTTGGGGAGACAAATACCTTTCAAAGTATTTGTGCTGATATTCGGTAATTGGCCAAAAGACCCAGAGCTTGAAAGTGATGCCTTCTGAATTAGAACCCAGCTCAAGATTTTTCCACTACAGAGGCAGTCCGAGAACACAAATGCATCTTGTCATCCTCTTGTATTTGGCTCTTCAGGTGATCACTCTCCCCTAGACTTCTCCTTTCATAGTGCAAAGTTCTACAGCTGAGCCCTGTGTTCCTCCCCAGCTCCACACATTCATTCAGTCTTTACGTTTAGAACTTCTCACTCATCCTGTTGAGTTCCTTTTTCAGGTGCTGACTGATATACCAGCTGGCCAAGGTAGTTTCTTCATTTTAAATTGCTGTGCAAATCATTTTTCTAGTGCTTCCCATGGTTTGGATGACTGCCTCTTTGGTCATGGACTGAGTTCCACAGCCCCTTCTAAAAGCTAGGCAACTAGAAACCTGTCAGTCAAGCTGGGTGTACCTCACAGTCAAGATATCCAAACTAGAACTGCTGATTCCTCCCCCTGTCTTCCTGCAGTATGGCACTTTCATCAATTCAGTTGGGGTAAAGGGTCCATTCCTCTCCAGTCTTCATCCTGCACATTGTGTCTATCAGCAGGCCCTTTTCATACAACTTTCAAGACATATCCTAAGTCCACCATTTCTTGCCTTCACCACTGCTGCCACAAGTCTAAATCACTATCATCTCTCGCTCAGACCACTGTAACTGTCCTAACTAGTCTTCTTGTTTCTATTCATAGCCCTTCTATTCCAGTTTTCACAAAGCAACCAGGGAGGTCAGGTATGGGAAACAGCATCATGTCACACCAACAGCCTGCTTAAAACCCTTTCCTACCCGAATGCACCTCTGTAACATGTGGGACCCAACTTTCATCTTCATCTCTGCACCCTGGTGCTTGCAACAGTGTGCAGCATAGACTAGGTGCTCTGTAAATATGGTCTGCACGGATGAATCACACAGCAACCTTAATAACACACCACAAAAATCTGTTATTTATTTCAAAGGGAGCCTTATTTTTTAGTCTTTTTAAAAATTCTAACATTGTAGATGGTCTTCTCTAGTTTCTGAGATGTCAACATATCTGGACTCTAAGCAATTTATTCACCCCTTCCCTCCAGCCAACAGAGGCAAAATAAAAGGAATTTGTGGCTTAACATACACAGATGCACCTCATTCCAGTCTTGCTGCTTGAGAATAGATGGGTCATTATGCTGATTGAACTGGACATTTTCCATTTTTACTCTTTTAATTATAAACATAAACTATTGGGGCTAAAATCAAGTGGAAATCTGCCTATCAATTTCACAATTAACAACTCATTTCAACAGCCCAGTCAATTCAAATGAGGGCCAGTGACCTTAATCTTTCCCCAAATACAGTGCTTGACTCCTTTTATTAGTTGAAAATCTCCAAACTATGAAATATGTGGGTTAATCCTATGTTTGCATCAACGATGCTATTGCCACGTCTAAATAAGTCAAGGGATCTCTGTGACCTTTGTGTTATGGTTTGTATTGGCAAAAGTGATAAGGCTGTGCCAACCAAGTGGGAGCTATCACAAGGCCGCTGAAGGAGGGACTCTCTTTTCATTTATTTTGATAAGACTGTGAAAGGAAGTATGATTTTTTTAGGAGAGTTATTTTGTCACCAACTAGCAAAAATTAACCTAAGAGGACATTAAAGCCCAGAAGTGAAAGGCAGCTCATTTTAATCATAGTGCTCCATTCCAAATCTAACTGAAAAAAAATTCTGTGATACAGGAAGGTGGAAAATTTGATTTTTATAAAGGTAAGAAATACAAAAGGGGAGATTTGACCCAGTTAACCATGCATTTCTTTAACTTCAATATCCACACAAAGATCAGAACAAGACCATCTCCTCGGCAGAGCTAACCAGTACTCCTGACAGGCTCAACGCAAAGTTCCATGAGGTTGGGCACCATCTCGGTTTTACTTTCCTTTGTTTTCCTACCACCATACCCGGCACAATGTGAACATCACTTGAGAGTTGTTGAATGAATGAATGAACAAATGAATGGAGTAGAAACCAGAAAATTGTGTCAGATAATTTAGAACATGGATTGATCCTCGAAGGACAGATAGGAGTCTTTTAGGAGAACAAGTGAGGCAAGACAGAGAGTCCCAAGGCACAAGCCTGTGGCACAAATACCTGAGGCTGTGAGGCAGATCATGTTAAGACGACTGAAGGAAAAGTGCATGTGAAGGTCATCTCATAGAGGGCTGTCTTGATTACTTTTCTCTTGTTGCTGAGACAAAACACCCAATGCCCAAAATGAAGAAAGGAGACGTTTATTTAGCTTACAGTTTGTGGAGGTTTCAGTCTATACTTGGCTGGTTCCAAGGCAGAGTGGCACATGGCAGAGGGCAACAATTCATAGTGGCAGAAAACAGCAAAAGCAACAAGGGCAAAAGGGAGGAGGGGCGGCAAGCAGCCTCTTTCCCTGCCTTTACTGCTAACTATCAGCCCCAGGGTAGGTGCAGCACTCATATCCATAACCCCAACACTGGACCACGAATCAATCATAAACTCTAAAAGCCCACTCCATAACTGCATGAGGCTTTGGGAAGACATCCAGAACCAAACCATAACAAGGGCCTCCTGCAAAGCCTGGAATTCTGTGTCCAAATTTTAGGCAAATTTACATGATGAGAATATACAAACTGAGTTGGAGGCAGGAAGGTGAGTTAGGAAATCCACGGGTTCACTCAAGAGAAAAAGCAAAGACAGTAAGGATGGGGAGAAAAAAGTTTTAGAAGTAGGTAAGGAGGTAGAATCAGCAGAAATTCGAAGATGCATCCTATCTCTCTTCAAGTCTGTGAGCTTCCAATTGTGTCCCCCTCATTTCTGGGCTACTGGGGTTTGCACGGTACCCACTCAATATACAGAAGTTTGTTGAGAAAATAAACTCACAAAAGGTTGACTGGCAATGATTAGCAAGGGTAGAGTGGGGGCAGGGGATGTAGCTCAGTGGCATAAGCACCTGCCTGGCAAGTACGGGGTCTTGAGTTTGATTCCTGATACAGAAAACAAATTTTTTTTAGTGTAGAGTGGGCACCAGGTGGTGTCCTTTGGTTATATTTTTATCTTGCCTCCATGAGATACTTAGAGCTATCTTTCATATCCATCCCAGCACAGGCCTAGGCTCAGGTTAATGTGCTAGCCCTACATCCCTCTTCACGAGCCAAACTGAAATGGAACAGAATAGGGCTCCTAATATGCAGACACAAAGAACTGGAGAGTGGCTGGCAGACCTCCCCCTGCAAGGGCTCTCAGCAGATGGGTGGGAGTCTCAGCCCAAGGCTTCTCTGAGGATAACCTGACCTAGTACAATGGCCCCTCTCAGCTAAACACCAGGAGGAGGGAGAATAAACTCATCAGCAGATCAAAAACAAACAACACAGGAATCTGTGGGCAAAGTGCAGAGTCCCACAACTTCCAAAAGCTGGGCCTGAGCCTGAACAAATACTCAAAGCCTCAGATCCTGAGAAATAATGGAAGTGAATGAGAGGTGCTCAGGGTTCTGTTCTCAGAAGTGTAATGAATGAATGAGCAAAGGTTTTCTACCTATTCATAACAATGTAAAAAAAGAACTATCACTGGAAATATATCTTTTTTAATGACTAGAGATATCCATAGCATCTAAGACTGTTCATTATCAATCTTGATCTATATTATTTACAACCTAAAAACAGTTAAAACATTTGTTCCAGTTCAGTAAAAAGTTCGATACAGAAGTTGGCAAGTAACCGACACATTGTATGGCCTGATGGTCTCCACACTCGGGGCGGGCCCGGCCTTTCAATGTTCATAGTAAACACTGCTTTCCCTTGCACGGTCATGAGCGGCAGTACCCACAAAGGGAACTGTAAAGTCCAGGACGAAATAGTTAGCCTGTGACCATTCCAAACCTCTGGGTTGGACTTCAAATTGCCACTGTCTTATCAGTCAATATTTCTCCATAATTACTTGGACAGAAATTACCTACAGACATAAACTAGTCTGATGGGATCAAACATTATGAAGAGAAAGAGGAAAAAGGAGAGAAAGAGAATGCTGCATTTTATAAAAACAAAACTGTGTCACGTTGTATTTTAGTAGTTTTTCTTATATCTTTTTGGTTATACAGATTTTATATATAAATATTTCCTTGTGTTATTAAAACCCTCCACCCAAACACACTTTTAACACTTGCATAATATTCCTCTAAGTTGCTAAGCCATGCTTACTTAACCACTAGCCAGCCTTGTTTGGGGCACTCAGACCTGTCTCTGTACCCTTAAATTATACACAAGTCTATAATGAATATCCCTGCACATGAAGCAGTTTCCCCATAAGTCAAATAAACTAGCTTGGAGGAATTCTGGGATAAGCAATTAAGGAAGATAATGAACTCATCTTTTCTAAAAGATGTTACCTTTGTGTCCTAGACAGATTACAAAGCCAGACCAAGGCTATAACTTCTGAATCCTTTCCAGCCTGAAAGGCCATCCACCCAAACTCCTCCTGACTGACTACATCAGCAACTCCGGAGCGGAGCGCTGGCATCTGTACCTGTAAGTCTTCCAGGGGAGGAACCGCTAAGGCTCATCCCATGCACAGAAATCCCTGCAGATGCACCGCTCACAAAGGACTCTATGGGCCATGCTCCGTCTTGCAGACAACCAAACTACAGGTGACTGAGGGGGCACAGGAAGACTACCTAGCAGCTGGTGGCATTAGCAGCAGACATACAAGCATTAAAAAAAAAAAAAAAGAAAAAGGACACTAAGCATGGTGGCACATTCCCAGCACTCAGGAGGGTGAGGCACAGGGATGGCTGCAAGTTCAAGGCCAGCCTGGGCTACACACTGAATTCAAGGCCAGCTTGAATTATGTAGCAAGACCCTAAAAACAAAAACAGGAGGGCAGAAAGAGCCCCGGTGGAATACCCCCGCCCCCCCGGCGGCTGTCTCCACAGTCTCGAGGATGAAGCCTGATCTCCTCCTACGCTCTGCATCGCTCAGATCCAGCGCCACTGGGAATAGCTAAGCGTGAGCCCTACGCCCATGTGTGGGAACCAGGTGCCCTTCCTTCTCTGTGTGAGGCGCAGAGCTTTCCTCCGGCCTCACCTCCAAGTAGGAAGATTTGGATTCTAGATAATCTCAAAAGACAAATATCTTCTGTGTACCCCTTTGACTTCCATCACTTTATTTGACTTTCACATGAACTCTAAGACAATAAGCGGCAGCTAACCCCATCTTTCCAACAAGGAAACTGAGGCTCGGCAGGAGTAACTAACTTCTCAAACAATGCTGGAGATGGGGGTGAACTCATGCTGCCCTCAGTGCTTTTTCTGATCTGATTTTGTGAACTATTGACAAGGCATATCTCTTGTTTGAGCAATGAGTTATTGGAAGAGGATCAGCCATCATGATCATTAGATACCGCGTGTCATAAGTGCACTGATCTGCACATCATCTGTCTTTTTATTGTTGTTAATACTTTTTGCCCCTGGAGAAAAGACTGAGCTCTGCGCTCATCTCTGCCATTCAATGTACTAAATTAACACCTCAATGCATGGACTAAAACTTAGAGGCAAAAAATCAGGTCCTTGCAGCCAAGACTAAATATCATTTATCTTAACCTTGCGTATTAGGAAGACTGCCTAGAAATGCAGCTTTGGAGCTCATGGGAAACAAAATGTTTTGTTGCATCGTTTGGAGGACTAAATCTCAAAGAAAAAAGTTGGGATGTGCGAGATTTGAAAACTATGCTAAACCTTGCAGGAAAATTTGCTTCTGCTTTGCGATTTTCTGGGTTTCCAACACAGACTGGGAAAGATCTAGGAAACCTGTGGAAGACGTGGCATTTGAGACTGGTGACCCCAGGGCAGAAAGCCAGGTGAAGCCACATGGAGAAAAAAGCAAGTAGTAAGGTTGGCACCCACTGGAGATGAGTGAGACAGGGCAGGACACCGCTGACGCGGCCTCTGGATGAAAGGTCAATCTGTCGTGGACTAAAGTACCAGCCTTTAAATACTAAAGTATTTCACCTTTTTTATTAACAGTAGTGAGTGGTAAACTTTCCCAGTTATTAACCCTGCCCGATGAGTTTAGTCAAATTGAGAGGTCAGAAATGGAGTGTGGATCCAGGCTCTCTGGAGTGTACCTTATTTTCTAAAACAAATAACTGTGTATGATATATTCTTCCTTATATATTCTTTCTTCTATTTGCATATGCATTGGGAAAAATTCTAGTACACAACCCACAGCATTGTCATCTCTAGGAGAAGGATTATAAAGGTTGTTCACTTCCTACGCTATATATTTTTCTAAGCTTTGAATCAACATGGCAGCATCTGAAAGCCCAGTTTAGAGCCACCAGGGGAGGTAGGTAACCACCATCCTACCTCTCCCCGCCCGCCCACCAAACTATGGCCACTGGACTGGCCCCTCAGCCTGCCCCAAACTCACTGGAACCCCAGGAAGAGGCTCTTCGGCAATATTTATACTTGGAAATTCTAAAATCCCAGTGGATTAAGTGGATCACTGGTTGAATAAAAGAATATTTCTTGAGCTGTTATCTGGGGAGAAAACCCATCTTCTGTGGCCATTTTACCATTTACCAGGGTCTCTGCAGAGAACTGCGTATAATATATAAATAATAGAGCACTGAGTTGGGGGAAGAATCAGGGAGTTCCTAATGACCTGACCAGAAGATGAATGAGGGAAGAAATAAGGTGAATGTGAAGTGATCTAATTCTGGATGGTTATTAGAAATATGAGCAAACTGCCTGAGGCTTTTAAGTCAAGTCACATTGCTGCCAAGTCACTGTTTGGAGATGCACCGCAGGAGGGGGACGCCTTCCATGCTCAAGCATTTGGGCTGAAATGTCAAGGCCGTTGTCCACTTTAAAAATCTAATGTAACAACATTAGTATCTGCTGCCCAAACCCAGCACAGAACATGGTGCAAATGTCAGTGTACAGTCTCTCACACGCGGGCAAGGCATGTTTGTCCCCAAGTTATACAGGGCGTTTTTGTTGGCCAAAAGAGATGAGCAACAGTCTAAAGGTGCATCAAGCTGCTCCTGCCCCGCTGGGAGTCCAGGGCAAAGACCAGCTACAGGAATAAGCCAGGGGCCTGTCACAGTCTCCACTGGCAGAGACAAAGGCCCAGGTGCAGGGCTGTGAACCTGTCAGCATGACACCCATCTCTAGAGCCCAAGCTCTAGAGAAACTAAACTGCAAAGGGCACAAGTTCGGTCCAGAGATGAATGAGCAAATATAAATTGTGCCTCTTGTCCCTGGCTAGGATGGAGCTGTGACAAATGCCCTCAGTCCCTGCTCACCAGCCTCAAACCCATAGGGGAGATTGACTTAACCCAGTTCCTACGGATAACCACGTGGGATGACAGCTCCCAGAAACAGAGAGGCCGTTCAGAGAATTCACTCAGTAGACCCAGTTCAGACCAGGGGTCAATAGGACCTTGGGACTGTGACATTAGACTACAACCCACAGGCTGTGGAAGAACAGCGACACATGTCAAGGCCCTGGGCTAGAAAAGCCCTGCACACAATCAGAAGTGAGAAGGAAAGTGGTCTGACTGGACAGCAGTGGGCAAGGACAAGGACAGTCCACACAGGGCTGGAGGCTACCCCAAGAGCAGCAGAAGTCAGGGCCTGCGCTTTGAAGCCAGACAGGCCTGGGTGCAACTCTTGGCTCCATCAGGTACAGCTGTGTGATCCTGGGTACCTGATTTGGCCTCTCTAAGCCCACCTCTGCAAACACACAGGCGAGGGAATGATCCTGTGCTTAAGTGATATAACAAGCGAAGCATTTTCTCAGTGCAATAATGGCCCATAGCGAACATTCAATGGATGAAGGTCTACGTTGATGTGGAGACCTCCTGAGGCAATGGGAGTGGCCGCATTGTCTTCCCTAATGCCACACATCCTGGTGTAACATTTTATTCCTCACTCTGACGTCCGACATGCCCAACACAGGCTGTGTGCCTGATGGAGTCACCGCTCTCAGTTATTCCGCAGCTGCCAGGCGCCTGTTCACCCCTCCTCCCTCTGCCTCACGGAGGCTCTGCGGGGCTCAGCACCACATCCTCCTCCTCCTGCACCCATGCCATGTGGCAGTGCCGGCCAGCATGGGTGTTTCAGGCAGCCCCACCTTCCTCTCAGGGGTGGAATGAAGCCACAGCCCCCAGCTAGGATCACTGGGCTGCTCTGTCAATAAGAGTTTCCAGAGCAAGTGCCAGGACCCCTGGAGGCCAGACCACCTCTGCCTCACTCTGCTCTGCTGGACTCTTGCGTGCTCAAGACCCCAGTGTCTCGCCTCAGCACTGTGATTATGTCCTGGGGGCCAGGCTCGGCTCCTGCTTTTCCCCTTCCCACACGTCCCAGCCTCGGGGGAGCAGTCAGCCTACAGACACACACAGTCACATCCACACAGCTCTGAGGGCCAAAAGTCACCCACTTCGCCTGCCACCGGCCCTCTCAGGAGCACAGGGCCAGTGTCCTGTCAAACAGGCCACACTTTGGACCTGGGGCTTTGGCTTTACCCTGGCCCCTCAGCAGAGCCTCAGTGGCCTCCCGGCGAGCTATGCCTTTGCCAAGTGCCACTCTGGAGGCCATTGGTCTAGAAGAACACAGATTTCTATACTGCCACCTCTTTTCTCTATCCCAGTCCTCCCTGCAATTGTAAATCTCAGCTTCAAAAGGACTTACTCTCACTGAAGAGACTTCTGGGAAAATAGCTTTTAAAAAAAATAGTTTTTTTTCTTGTTGTTATAACTAAATTTGTTGAGCATTTGCTATGTGCCAACTACAGGGGAAATGGTGTGCATTATTTGAGTCAATCCTTATAAAAATAAAAACAAAACTCTCAAGTAGGTGCCACTATTACACTCATTGCCTAGATAGGGAAACTAACTCAGAGAGGTCAAGTAACTTTCCCAGGGTCATATAGTGTTATGGTTTGGGGGATATTGCAGGGGGAAAATATAATACAGGGCACATATTTTATAAGATTATTTGTAATAGTCACCCAAAGAATCATATACAAAAGGGTGCAGGGAATCTGTTCACACATTAGAGACCAAACTGAGGGCCTGGATCCTGCAATAATGTCCTGCATGAGTCCAGCTAAAGACCTATAGCCCATCACAATGCCTGCCACAAAACCAACAGGAGGTCCAGGGCCCATGACAATGTCTCATGCAGGCCTCTTTCGCGGATCTGCACTAGGAAGGCCCAAAGGTCAGTGATGGAAGCTAGAAAGCCTGTGCCAGTGGGATGAAGGGTCTGTGCTGCAGGCTGAGGGATCTGAACTGGAGTCAGGAAACGATGCACAAAGTAAGAACCAGAGCTCCATGAAAAGTACCACAGCCTTCCTCAGCAACAGTGAGGTTCCGAGCTCCTCCAATGATCAGGAAACCTGAGTTCCCATCAGAAAAGTTAATGTGATAAGCTTTTTCAGGAGACTGAGCTGTGCACCATCTTCCCCTCTGGAGCCAGGAAGCAATGTTCAGAGTGAGGACCAGAGCTCCCCCAAAGTAAACCAGAGCCATTCTCAGCAACAAGGTCCTGAGCTCTTTGGAGGATGAAAACAGCCAAATTCATCAGGAAAGCCAGCATGACAAGCTCCTCCAAGAAAACTAGCAACTCCTTACAGCTTCTCTCTGCTTCTAACAGACTCTCAACAGCTTTTACCAGCTCCCAACAGCCTTACTTCTTCTCCAGTTCTGCCTCTTATGCTGCCGGCAACAATCCTCAGGTGGGCCTCCCACACCCAGCACCACGCTTACTCAGTTCCACCGGGAGTTATAAGTTGACTACCAGTTGTCAATCCATTACACATAGCTAATAGGTGAGACAGTGAGATTCAATTCCAAGGCTGTCTGGCTTCAAATGGGCACTTTTGACCGCAGTACCTCCCCATTATCAGAGACTTCAGGTTCCCTGGAGATAATGCCATCTGGCCAGTCTATTATGGTGTAGATCCAAGATGTACCTCCAAAGTCTTATGCATTCAGAGGTGGGGTTTGGGGAAGGTGACTGGATCGCAGGAGTGCTATACCCACCAGTGGATTAATCTACCAATGAATCCATAGCTGAATCTGCAGTTAGGAGGGGAGGTGTGGTAGGAAGAGGCAGGTCACTGGGAATGTGACCTGGAAGATGTGTCTCCCTCTCTGTCTCCTCTCTCTGCTCTGTTTCCTGGCACCATGATGCAAGCAACTTTGCTCCGCCAGGTCCTTCCACCATGCTGTTTCTGCCTTGGAGCTGACTGATTATGGACTGAGCTGTGAGCCAGAATAAACCTCTCCTCCTTTCATCGTAAGTGTTGGGTATTGTGTCTCAGCAACTAACAAAGTAACTAAGACAGCATCTCTGTACAGATGAGAAAGTGAGGTTCAGAGAGGTTTCAAAAGTCCACAGTGGACTGGCAGCAATGCCCAGTGGTTCTGCAGGCTCAGCAGCTCAGGGCTGTGTCCTGTACAACGGTCATGCAGTACCTACCAGGTCAGAAAGGATGTAGGACCCACGCCTATATCTTAGAACCTGCAGGGTTATTCTAAGACTGCAGCTAGAGAACCTGTGGTCCATAAACAACCTGGAGTGAGAAGAGTTAAACTTCCTCGGTGAGTTCCTGAGAGACAGGGGACATTACTTCAAGGATCTTCAAGGTTGCAGTGAATTAGGAAAAGCTACTTTAGGTCCCAGTATGGGACCCAGTTGTATCTGACGCTTGCCTCTCTCTTATACTCCAAATTTTGGAGCCCAAGTCTTGCTTCATTCCATTTTTTGGCACTCAAGATTTGGAGTCCTGCTATGAGTTGAATGTGTCCCCCAGAGCTAAGGCCTTTTGTGCCTCTTTTATGAGGACACTAATACCCTCGTAGAAAAGCTAAAGGGAAGTATCTAGGCCCTTCTACTCTTCCACCACATAAGGAGCCAGCCTTTGTCCCCTCTAGAGGACACAGTAAGAAAGCACCATCTTGGAGCAGAGAGCAGAACCTCTTTGACACTGAATAAATACAGTGGCATCTTGATCTTGAACTTGCAGCCTTCTGAACTGTGAGAAACACAACATAAGCTTCTGTTACTTGTAAATTGTCCACTCTGTGGTATTTAGTTATAGCAGACCAGACTAAGAGTTCAGAGATTTACATCTTGGTCATCTACAAGTAATTGGTTCCATTCTCAAAGCCCCGTTTTCAAGAAACGGCAACACATGTATCCTCGAAGTGCCCTGTGTCCTCTGCCAGATACATAGGTGATCATTCACAGATGAACACTTGGCCCAAGCTAGACCAGTCAGATTATCTCTTCTTGAGACTTTGGGATGAGGACACAGAACCTAGTAAGTAGTCCTGGGACATGGGCCTAAGAGGTCAGGAGACTCCTCAGCCAATGTTCCCACCATTGAAATGACCACGTGGGCTTTATGCAGATATGTGAACAGAAGTCAGGCTGCAGAGAAGGAGGAGCATGAAAGGTGCTGAGGAAATGAAAGGTCATGATGTCTCTTTCCTGAGCAAAGCTGGCAGGACAACATTATCTATCTCACAACGACAACAAACAGCGCCTCACACCCTTGCCTATCCCCAGCCACCTCAGCCACTGCAGACATGTCTTGGATCCAGCGTCCCTACAAAACTGTGCAACCATCAAAGCGAGCAAACTTCCTCCTCGGTAAACACTCCTTCCACAGACAGGGTGAGTCAGTTGTGTCATGACCTCTCCCTCCTCCATAGAACACCTTCTCTGTAACTGGCCAGACAGCTTTCCTAAGACCTTAGCAGTAGGACCTTCTTCAAGTGTTTGAGCCATTCTTCTCTGCTGGTTCACACTGGGCCAAGAAACAGCATCCGTAGCTGACATTTTCAGCTGCTTAAAATCTTCTGTTTTCCAAAAAGGAGCCATTGACAGTTGGAACTGTCAATTGCATAAACCCACGTCGCCAGCTCAAGTCACCCAATCAAAATATCTCAATCCCATTTGACTCAGTGATGGCTGGATGTGGGATATGAACCTAACAGGCCCAATTTTCCTATTCAAGGAGAACCATAGGTTGAACCAGAACTCACATCTCCAAGGTACAGATAGGTAAAAGGCACGGTGATGAGGAAGGCGGTTTCTCTTTCTACATTAGCCTTACCCAGAATATCTCTCAACTGAATGTGAGATGGCCATTTTCTAGTGCTAGCATTCACTAGGCTCATATATTCATCAGGGTCAGGCCATCCTAGGTAGCAGGAAGAACTAAACTATGAAATCTCAGAAGTTTTACACAAATATTATGTGGATCAAGCTGCCTCCCTGTGTCTGGAATACTTGGTTCCAAGGCCTGTGTCAGAGATGGAGGATGCACACCAGCTCTTAGATATCTTACCCAAGCAGTGACATAGGTCACTTCCCCTCCAAGTCTATTGGCTAGAACCAGTCATGTGGCCCCTACCCAACTGCATGAGTCTGAGAAATGCAAGAGCCCCATAGATATTCCATGCGCATAACTGCTATAAGCCATATGATTTTTTTTTAATTCCAAAACATTATGTGGAGTAAGATCTTTCTTCAAGTTTCCTCCAGGGCCTCAGAGAGCCATGGCTTTTAAAGGACAGCCCAGAACTCAGGAATCATTGTGCATATCCTGTATAAGCAGCTGCCCTCATTTCTCTGACACCGCACTCAAGATAACCCCAGTTGGGCACCAAGTCTGCACCACACTGAGGCACTGACTTGGTTCTACTGCTGCTGGACAGACAACCAGACCCATAGGCTCTTTCCACAGCCCATCGGGGAGCACTGGGGAGTGGGCTGCAGAGCTGCACCAAACCTGCTAGGCCCCAGCTTCTGTGAGAAATGCTCTTCCTGCGCAATTAGGCCAACACAAACAAATTGGCCCAGAAAATCAAGACTCCCACAAGCACAGGGACTTGATCTTGAAGGAAGACAACACTGCCAGCCTTGTACCTCTTAATCAACACGATTATGCAGAGGCCTTTGCCAGCAGTCCCCATTCTAGTCTGTACCCACCCCCAGATATTGCCCAATTGGTAAGAGCCTAATTAGTGTAGAAAGGAGCATAGGGAGGGAGGGGCAGCCTCCTTGCTCCTCTTCAGAAGGCTGCATGCACCTTCAAAGGAGCCATTCCAGGCAAGTGGAGAGCTCTCCTGAGCAGGGAGCTCAAGGTGAGGGAAAAATGGCAGCTCTGAGCTTGTAAATCAGTACCGCCTAATGCAAACAATGTGCTCTTCCTGCTTCTAATAAGCCCATTTTCCCGCAGCTGGAAGGGGCCGGCAGTTGCAGGGAGGCCTTTGATGTGATTCATGGGAAGCTTGATGCTGGCACAGAAGCATTCTGTAGCAGGCTGAGCCCTTTCATCTCAGCAAAGAGACACCCCATCCAATATCCAGCTCACCTGGAAGACAGGTCTTTTACAACAGCGACTCTGGAATCAGCTGTTGAAGAAAACCAGATGGTTTTGCTTTTACTCATCCTGATCAAATTAGCCAGGGAAATTGGCTTCCTAGAGGCAGAAAGGGGCTGGTGGGGGTAGGGCAGGTGTGGAGAGGCTTTGAGGCCACAATGGAATAGATTATGCAAATATTCTTTTGTATAAACACAAATGCTCTCAAGGAAATCTTCCAACTAAATTAGGAAAAAAATGTTTATGATCAATGAGCAGAATTAAACCAGACTCCCCAGAATAATCTAAGCTATTTCCCTTAGTCATTGCAAGAACGAGGTTCATTCTTTGCGCATGACCCAGCAGATGGGAGGCCCCCAAGGTGGGAGCAGGGGAGCCCCTCCCCGAGCTGCCTCAGGAAGCACTGTAGTCCGGGACAGAGTGGATGGAGGTGCCACAGAACAGCCAAGGTTCCGTCTCCACCGCCCTCTGCCTGGGACACAGATGCTGGCCAGAGAGCTGCCCACAGGACCCTTCTCAAGACCCTTGCAAGCTGTTCTCCAAATGCCTCTCCCCAGTGTCATTTTCTTTTCCTGGCTCCCCATGCCAGGTGCTGCCCTAAACCCAGGTCTTTCCAGGCAAGGCTTGTATTTCCCTGGGAAACCTCTGCCTCACACCACCCTACCTTCTCCCCAACAAGCCTAGGAAGTAAGCAGGGCATCATGAACTGCATAAGGACTGCACACCTCAAACTTTTCATTTCTGTGTGTTACCCAGAGGAAACCAAGGCTCAGGGAGTTATCCAGTGTGCACAGGTTGACCCATATAGTGAGCGGCAGAGGGATGTAAATAGAATGCCTTATAGGGGTGCCTTTAGAAGACTTAGAGGTGACAATTAAGATCAGTAACCTCCCTCATCCTCCAACCCTGCTCATACCTGGTCTTCCCTCAGCATCCTACAGGGCCAGGGTAGGGGCCACTCTGTCCACTCACTTAACAAACACCAGGGTTTCCAGCAGATCCTAAGCAGAGCTCGGGTTTGTCATCCAGTGACATACACGTACACACCCCCTTTTTGTATCCAGTGATTTACACAGCAGCTCAGGAAAAGAAAGCAAAGAATGTCAGCAACACACGCAGGACGCATCCCCACAGATGTCGGAACCCAAGTCCTAGGGGCTCCTGGCAGAGAATCCACCCTGCTTCATCAGGAGCCTGGGTAGATGTACTTCTGTGTGAGCACCTCCCCAGCCTGCCCTATCCAGCCCACAGAGGAGCCTGAAGGCCTGGGAAGCAGAACACGAAAAGATCTATGGCCTGGGGAATGGCAATCTGCCTAGGGGACCCTCTCAAAAGGCAGGACATGGCAGAGGAGATTAAATGAAATTGACAAACTCTTAGCCAACGTTATCAAAAAAAGGAAAGAAAAGACTAAAATCCACGCAATTTAACAATGAAAAGGGTAAAGTCACAGTGAATCCTGCAGAAATCCAGACCACTAATACCTACTTTGAGAACCACACTAATAAAATGGAAAACACGGAAAAAATAGACAGTCGTGAATATATATAAAATACCAAACCTGACTCAAGAAGATATAAAGATTCTAAATAAGCCAATATCAGTCAATGAAATTTAAAATGTAACTAAAAACCTACCAACAAAGAAAATCCCAGGTCCTGACAGATTCAATACTGAATTCTGCAAGAAATTTAGAGAAGAGCTAATGTTACTACTTTTCAAATGAAATTGAAAGGGAAATAATATTCCCAAACTCATTCCTGGAAGCAAGTATTATCCTGATACCAAAACCAGAGGAACCAACAAAAAAGGGAGCAAAAGGCTAATCTCTCTAATGAACATAGATGCGAAAATCCTCACTAAGATACTTGCAAATAGAAGGCAGCAAATCATCAAAAAGAATGTACACTGTGACCAAGTAGGATTCATTTCAGGGATAATTCAACATACGCAAATCAGTAAATGTAATACACCATATTAACAGAGCTAAGGACAAAAAGCACATGATCATCTAAATAGATGCAGAAAAGGCATTTGACGAAGTTCAACACCAATTCATGATAAAAACCCTACAGAAAATTGGAATAACCTCTTTAATAAATGGCACTGGAAAACCTGGCTTCCCACATGCCGAGGACTAAAACCAGACCCATATCTCTCCCCATGCACTAAACTGAGATTGAAATGGATCAAAGATCTAAATATTAAAACAGAAACACTAAGTCTGCTGGAAGAGAGGAGAGACAGAACTCTTAAAGACACAGGTATAGGCAAAGACTCTATGAACAAAATCCCAATTTTATAGAAACTGTCCCAAAGAATTAACAACTGTGATCTCATCTTATTAAAAAGTTTTTGCACAACAAAAGAAATGACAACAGACTGAAAAGACAACACACAGAGTGGGAAAAAAATTTTGCCAGCTATTCCTCAGATAAAAGGCTAATATCTAAGTATATAAAGAACTCAAAAAGTCAGAGCCCCCCCAACTTAAAGACCCAATCCAAAAATGGGCACCTGAGATGAAAAGATACTTCTCAGGTGAAGAAATAGAAACAGCAAATAAATACATGAAAAAAAAAAAAGGTTCAACATCACTGATCATTTGAGAGATGCAAATTAAAACAACACTAAAATTCTATGTCACTCCAAAAAGAATGGCTATTATCAAAAAATCAACCAATCACAAATGTTAGCAGGGCTCTGAGGAAAAAGGAACACTTTTCCATTCTTGGTGGGAGTGTAGACTGGTATAACCACTGTGGAAATCAGTATGGAGAGTCCTCAAAACACTAAAATTACAGGTTCCATTTGATCCAGCTATTCCCCTTCTTGGACTCTTCCCAAAAGAATTAAAAGCATCACACCACAGCAATATATGCACAGCCATGTTTATAGTGGCACAGTTTGTAATAACTAAATCTTGGAAAACAGCCCAAATGCCCATGAACCAATGAATGAATAAAGAAGATATTTTTTAAACAATGGAGTGCTTCTCTGCCATAAGGAAGGGTAAACCTGAGACATTTCTATGTAAATGGATGCACCTAGAGACTGTACTCTTTAAGTGAAATAAATTGGACACACACGTTCAAATACTGCATGATTTCTCTGGTGTGAAAAATATAAAGTATAGTTAGGAACAAAAATGTGTAACAGATATTGTGAAACAAGAACAAAATGTTCAAATGAGGGGGAGCAAGGGAAGGGGAGAGGGAAAGGAAAGAAGGGCAAAGGGAGAGTAGAATAAAAGGACAGATGGACACAAAGTTTTATAAATAAGGAAGGGAAAGGTTGAAAGGAGGGAAAGGAGGTAAAAAGAAGAATCAAGATATATTATGTACCGGCACAAATGATGAATTTACCATTATGTATATCTAAAATGTACCAGTAAATTTTTTAGAAGGTAGTAATAGCCCCTCTGGGCGCCAAGCACTAGGCCAGCACTTAACAGGCACTGCCTCGCGACGTCCTTATGATGATCCACGTGGCAGGAACTGTCACTGCTGCAGGTGGAGACCTCAGGCCCAAGGCAGCTGGGCTGCCTGCCCACAGCACGGTAACTCACGCAGAGAAACACGCCCTGGTTTTGCCACGGGCCACCATGTCAGTGTAGTTCAGTCTCAGAGGTAAATACAGCCCCTGAGAAACCGCATCAACCCTTTCCTCTTCACTCTCCAAGACGACCCCGGGGACCATAGCACAGTTGATGGGGCCCAAAACTGACAAGGATTTCCAAGCCCCAAAGTCGGCCAATGCTGCAGACTGCAGGCTGAGGAGAAGGCTACAGAATGTGCTTCTCAGGTCAGTTCCCTGTGAGCAGACTGTCCTCATCCTAACTCACCTGAACACAGGCGACACGCCAGCTGCCCCCATCCTACACCACACCCATCACTTCCTACGGGCAGCAACGTCCGCCTAGCTTCTCTCCCCTCTTCCCCTTACCACTACACCTCACGTGGTCTGTCTCCATGGAGCAACTACAAACCTGTTCAATGAATGCATGATCATGTTTCTGCTTAAAACTTCTATTAAAATATTTCCATTTTAAAAACTAATAACTGAACTCCTTCATATGATCTTGGGCCGGGGATATAGCTCAGCAGCATAAGCGCCTGCCTGGCAAGCACAAGGTCCTTCGTTCAATTTCCGGTACAAAACAAAAAACAAATTAATTAGAAACTAATTTGGGCCAGAGATATAGCCCAGTGACATAAATGCTGCCCGGCAAGTGCAAGGTCATGAGTTCAATTCTCAGCACCGAAAAAAAAAAAAAAAGTTAATGCACATATGATCTCAAGTTCTCCCTGACATACAGCCATACTGGATTTTTTCCCCATTGGTCTAACATGCCCTCTGACCTCTGCCCTTTGCACATGCTATTTCCTCCGCCAGAACACTCTTCCCAATTCCACTAGCTCCTGTAATCCTTTAAGGCTCAGTTTAAACGTCACTTCTGAGAAGTCTTCCCTAACCATCCCCACCACCCCAACCCCAGAGGAGTTCCCTGTTTCACTTCGTCGTCTTACCTCTTTTTTCACCGTTGAATCCTTCCCACCTTGCTTCCTACTTGTTCATCTTTAAGCCCCAAAAGGGAGAGATCACAACTGTCCTGTTCGTTGCCATACTGTATTCTTAATTTTAAGCTCAGTGACTCATTCATAATAGGAGTCAATAAATATTTGACAAAGAAAGAGGAAAAAAAGGAAGGAAGGAAGAGAGCTTTGCCTACCAGAGCTGTCACCCCTTACCCACCTGAGTTAGCTGAGAAAACCACCTTCTGGGATCCCAAGGAAGAAGGAGCGGCATGTATGGCACATATAGCATGCCGCCATTAAAAGTATTAATTCTCACAACATCAGGAGGTAGCTCCACCTGAGGAACCTGCAGGTCAGAAAACCGAACTCCTTCGTCAAGTTCCCGTAGCTAGAAAATAACAGCTGGCTTGGAGTTCAGGACCGTGTCCAGAAGCTGGGCTTTTAACCAGTGGTGTTTACCACCTCCCAGGAAGCTCCAGAATGGGCACATAGGTTGTAAGGGTCTTCTGTGTGCAAGACGAAGTGTGTCATGAATACAAAGGGTATGGACTGCATCTCTGAAGTGAATTGCGTGGAGAGGAAAAAGTTTAATCTTCAGAGCCTTAAAACGTATTCACATAAAGCACCAATCATCCAGGCACGGTTCGCACATAGCCCCAGCATTTGGAGAATGAGGCCGGAAGCTCAGCAAGGCTCTGTCTCAAAATCAAATAAACGAAATGCAGCCATCAGTCACTCCTAAGGAAGTCAAGCCTAGTATATCACATGCTACCTGCGCCAGAGAAGGGAAATAAAATCTCCCCTTGTCAAGTGCGGCAGCCAGAACAAGGGTGACCAGAGACAAGTGTGACCTTCAGGAATGTGGAGCAGAGTGAAGGAGAAATGATTTCACCGCATAGTGTTTGGGCCCAGAGGAAGGAAGAGCTTCCTTCTGCCTACCCAGGAGGTACACAGGGCAGAGGCAGCTCGATCCCCTTGGCCAGACCAAACCAGGCCTCCTGGATTCGGAAGAAAAGGAAAGAAGCCGCTACAGCACTTGGTGAGGGTGTTTTCCTCTTCTTTCCAAGCACACAAGCCTCTAAGGGTATACTGCAATCCTATCATGGAGTGCCGTTCTCTCTTACCTAAGTCCCTAATGATATTTCTCCTCTCTCTAGCCTAAAAAGGCCAAATTTTGTTCCAATATCAGGAGATCACAAGCTCATGCAAGCATGTTTTGATTGATCTAAGACAACTCAGGCCTTCCTCTCCCTATGGCCAATAACTGCTTAGGAATGGCCGTAAGGTGTGATTCTAGCCAATGAGGCATAAGGCAGAATCTGCTGAAGGGCTTCTGGGATGGAGTTTCTACAGTCATCTCGTGCTGCTAGGGAAGCTGTTCACATACAGAGGGTGTCAGAGAGGAAACATGGAAAGAATTTGACTTTTGGATGAGTCACTGGATGTGGAAACTCCTGGAACTGCTAACTCTAGGTTTTTCTTATTATGTAAGCATTAAATTATTTATTTTGTCTAAATGTGAGTTGAGTCTTGATACATATTGTGGTAAAAGCGCTGGTCTTGTAGTTCAAACAGACTCAAGTTCAAATAATTTCTCTGAACCTCATCTCCTCCTGTAGGAAATGCATTTAAATCACAAATATAGTTTGATATCTAACTTGGAGACTAAAAAGATTAATAATATGACCCCTGCCTTGGACAGACTCAATTTGGTGGGAAAATTTTGATACTTGCGCAATTAATTACCACATTCCCTTTAGTATATAACATTGATTAAGAAATTTATTCTTTGAGGGGCTGGAGGTACAGCTCAGTGGGCTAAGTGCTTGCCGCTAAGCACTACAGCCCTGAGTTCGTTCCCCGGTCCCGGAAAAAAAAAAAGAAAAAAAAGAAATTTATTCTTTGAGATAGGGTCTTGCTATATAGCCCAGGCTGGGCTTATTCTTGTATGATCCTCTTGCCTCAATGTCCCTGGTACTGAGATTACAGGTGTGCATCACCACACCCAGCTGCATCATTATTTTTTGGACTAACAAGAAAGAAAAATGCTATAAATGAAACTAAAATACAATGGCTTTTAATAACAGAGTTTTAATTTTATTCTTATCACAAGAGCTCTGTTCAACTTAATTAGACATCTTTGGTCACATATCACTCTTGGGCATGTACATAAAAAGAAAATAATGAGCAACATTAATTGCTTTGGGTCTCCAAAACATCCCCATATTCATAGTCCCTTTTTTTTGCGGTACTGGGGATCGAACTCAGGACCCTGCGCTTGCTAGGCAGGCGCTTATTCCACTGAGCTATATCCCCAACCCCTTCATAGTCTCTTTTGTATCATTCTTCTACTCCAAGTTGCTTATGGCTCAGGTTTTTCATATGACACCTGCCCTGGTGTTGTCCTCTCTGACTTCCAGAGCCTAATGATGTGCATTTTTTCAAAGCGGGTTCTTTATCATCTTTGAGATTCTCTTCTGAGCAGCTGATACTCATTTTGCAAGCTTTGGTCCTGGACTTTCTTGGTATACCAGACATCCACAGGAAACTTGCAGACAAAAGCCTATGTCCATGGCCTTCCTCCAAGGGTCACATCTCTATTGTTACCTGTCCAAGAGTAATTGTGATAACATCATGACCTGAAGATATCTGAACTTGTAAACGATCAGCCATTGTACTTCTGTGTTATCTGGTTTCATGGCTAACTAGAAGCTGCAGGAAGAAGTGATTCCTGCAGCTTGTGTGGAAGCAGCCCTGGAGCAGGATCCTGAGGCATGAAGAGGAAGTCAGGGAGGGTATCCTAGGTTGAGGGATGAGCCAGAGCCTTACCTGGAAGCATGTTTGACAAACAGCTGGTACTTTTGAGGATTAAACAGAAGGAACGTGACAGTTAAGCTTCATTGTGTCAACTTGATTGGCCTGTGAGCTGCCTAGGGGTTAGTAAAGCACACTTGTAGGTAAGTCTTAGTGAGTCATGGAAGCATGACCTGGGTATTCTCCCTGGCCTCTGGCTGCTTCCTCTCTGGTGTTGTTATCCTGCTGTTTACCAGCTGCTTTGAACTAAGCAGCTTTGCTCTGCCAAACTCTTCTGCTCTAATGTTTCTTGACTTGGAACCACTCCACCCAGGACCGGACCGCTCTTCCTTTTCCTTGTGGGTATTAGGTATTTTGAGGTTGCTGGTATTTTGCCTAGCAACAAAAAACTGACTAATACAGAAATTTGCTAATGAAAAATGTGACTGTGTTGCTGTGACTCTACCTGATCATCTGATCTGGAAGCCTTTGGAACCAATTTGCAGGAGGCATTTGGAAAACTTGACTACATTTTGCCCATGTCCTGAGAATTTGCAGAAGACTGAATTTAAGGGTTATGGACTTTTACCTGAGGAAAGAAATTTCGAGGCAGCCCAATATTCAGGCTGTGCTGTTGGGGAGTGCTAAGTGCTTTTAACCAGGTTTACAGTGAGAATCAGGACCGAAAAAGAGTAGAAATATTTGAAAAACTTAGATTTTGGCCTGAAAGGATTCACATGTAAAGTTGAAGCCCAAAGAGGCGTGGTTAGTTCTTTTAACAAGAAACCAAGTATCTTGTCCAGGGGATGAGAAGAAACACACTTTGAGGGCATCTCAGAAATGAGCAAGACCACATCCATCACAGGCTCAAGCAAGCAAAAGTGTTCATCTGACAAGAGAATCCCTGAGATCCCTGCTCAAGACTTGAGACCTTGGCATCATCCATGTGATACTGAATTGTCAGCCTTGCAAAATGTAAGAATTGTGAGATCTGGGCATGGTGGCACACACCTGTAATCCCAGCACTTAGGAAGCTGAGGCAGGAGGATCACTGTGAGTTCAAGGCTAACCTGGGGTACATACTGAACTCAAGGCCAGCCTGCATGACACAGCAAGATCTTGTCTCAATGAAAAAGAGTTGTGAGGTCAGAAAAGCTTCCATCCAGATTTTAAACGAAGGCCTGGAAGGCTGAGCAAGGAACCCCTGAGAAGGCAGTGTTGGATCTGTGAGACCAAAGTTAGAGGTGTAGTGGAGACCCCAAGAAGTTAGAGGTGCCAGGAACATGGAACATCTGCCAAGGAAAGCTGCCATAAGTACAGCCAGCCCAAGAGAGATCAAATGAAATGCAACCATCAAGGCCTTGGGATAGAGTCTCTCACATCCCACCACCATGTAGCCCAGATGCCAGACATGGAGCTACAGGCCTTAACATTTGCCCCACCATGTTTTGGTCTTGCTTTGGCCCCGTTCTTCTTTAGCTTTTTATTTCTCCCTTCTGGAATGGAAATGTTTACTATGCACCATTGTGTACGAGGAATATATAACTTGCTTTTTGAAATTTTCAGGGGTTCACAGCTAAGAATTTGCCTGAGTCTCAGAGAAAACTTTGAGTTGGACCTTTGAACAATGCTAGAACTGTTGAGAATTTGGAGAAGGTATTGATGCATTTTCAGCTGTTCACAAGACAGTTATAGCATGTTAGGTAGAATTACAACTTTATGCTTTGGGGTGAATTAGAACGGTTTAAGGAGGTGTGTTTGGATAACAAGTTGATAGCTCTGAAGTTGTTTCCCTCGTTTTCCATCTACCTTCCTTCCCTGACTGCCTGCCTTCCAGACTTCAAGCTCCAATATCAAGCGCAATGATCACAGACTTACAGAGACCAAACAATGTCATAAAACAAACCCTTATAATGTTATGTAATAGTTAGTCTTATTTTTTTCAACTTGCTTGGCGTATGAGCTGCCCAGGGGATTAGTAAAGCATGCTTCTGGGTGTGTCCAGCTGGGCCCTGAGGTGCGACCTGTGACTCTGCCCAAAAGCCCTCTCTCTGGCTGGAAGCAGCCCTCAACCAATGGCAGATGGAAATGGGATGGAGCAACAATCCCTGTCTTCCTCAGCCCTGGGTGAGCTAATTCCAAGATCCTTTCAGTCTATCCCCGCAGTTCCCCTAGATGTCCTCCCTTCCCTAGTGACTGGCTCCTCCCTGCTCTACTTCCCTCTCTTTCACCAGGGTTTCCTGAGATCAGCTCCCAAATAAACTCCTTGGACTGAACTCTTTGATAGTGACTCCATAATATGTCACCTTGGTTAAAGTACATTTCCCAAGATCCCATTTTGTCTGTTTCTGGCTTAAGGTCTGTCACAAAGAACTTCCTTGAGAGATTTGTAGGGCAGAAGAAGCAGTAGCCCTCTTATAGTTCCCATGCCTTGTGGCTGGTCAGTACATTTGCCCCACTGGCAAGAAGTCCACAACTGTTCCGTGTTCCTCTTGACCTCCCATCAGTTTCTCTGAATTGCAGGTCAACTGTATGTGTTTGGCTCTCTGTGCAAGGGGCCTAACTTGGCAAACACTATACCAGCAGCAGAAGCTAAACAGATGCCAGCCTCTGAGAGTTCTCATGAGCTTCCAGCTATGATCAGTTCTACCTGGTCCTGTTTCCCTCATTTTCTACCTACCTTCCTTCCCTGACTGCCTGCCTTCCAGACTTCAAGCTCCAATATCAAGCGCAATGATCATAGACTTACAGAGACCTCACGATATAATAAAACAAACCCTTGTAATAAATCCTTTAAATGTGGATATATATTCTCCCAGAAGAAATATCAGAGACCAGGTGTATCAGTCAGGGTTCAGGAATATCCCACTAGGAGACTTACCCCGTGGTTTTGCTTTTTCCTAAGGATGGCTATATTCGTTTGATTACATCTTCACTGACACACCTTAACTGAGATTCTGCTTTTGGGAAAACTCATAGCAAACATCCAGGAGTTCCTGAGATAAGTCTGCTATAGTCAGGACTCCTACAGGTAGATTGAGAGAGACCAGGGGCATTACAGCCTTAGGATGATCGCTGGGATATCATCTTGACCTCTTCCCGGTAGCTGGTGAGGCCCATATGCTACACAATGACACTTTCTACTCATATCCCACGCCTCCTCCTGTGCTAAGAAAACAACATTGGCGTACTTTCTAGCATACAACAAGAAATATTTCTGTTAAAATGTCAACAACATTATCACTTTATTTTTAAGTAGTGACATATTCCCTGGTGCTCAAAATTAAGAACCTTAGTACAGATGCAGCATATTTCACTACTCAGTTCCCCAAGGTTGAAGAAAACACCAAGCTCCAAGGAGTTACAAAAAAACTATACAGGCCTTGTCCAATTAAAGGAACTAAAGGTTCAGCTGGATCAAGCTGAAGTTCTCTGAAGAGTCTAGGGGGCTGGAACCCCAAGAAGTTTGGGGTTCTCCAGCTTTATGATCACTATCCCCAAACAAAGCTGTTCATTTCCTTATCTGCTTTCCCATAGTGCTCTGAACAAACATCCATTTGCCACAAGGCTCTGTGTATTTCTGCTCCAGCTGACCCTTAGCTCCTCAACAGCAAGATCCTGATGGACTCATCCATGGTCCATGAGGCAGTGCTTGGGTGGAGTTTAGTGAATGAGATAAAAACAAAAGGTGCCACATAGCAAGGCTTTAGTGGTCCCAGAACACTAACTCTGGGAGAGCCCTGAGTGAACTTCTAATCCAACCCCTTCTCCATACAAGTAAGGAAACAGGCACAGGAAAAAGAATGCTATATGGGGGCTGGGGATATAGCTCAGTGGAATGAGTGCCTGCCTAGCAAGCGCAGGGTCCTGAGTTCGATCCCCAGTACCGCCAAAAAAAAAAAAAGAATGCTATATGCTCCCTAAAGCAGGAGTTAGTTCTCATAACAGGAACCAACACAGTAGCTAGTGAGGGAAGTAGAGGAAGGATGGAAGAAGGGAAGGAGGAATGGAGGAGAAGGAATGGGGAAAAAGAAGGGAAGGAAGAAGGGAGGGAAAGAAGGAAGGACTTCAGTTTGAAGCAACAAACCTAGAAGTCAAACTCCTGACTGCTAGTGTACTGGAATCTTTCTTCCTCCATCATGCCTTCTCCATCTCAACTTCAAATTTATAGCTGGTCAAAAATATAATTGCCCTTCCATCATTTACACAGAATTCTCTTGAAGTATTTACACAGCACCCCCTTAGGAATCCTGACTCTTCATCTCAGAAAGTAGGACTTCTGGAAACCAGTCAAAGGCATTTTGAGTGTAAAGCCATGAAAATCTTGATTGCAAGGGCAGCCTTTTCAAGTCCATTGAATGAGGGTCTCCAACTGTGAAAAGAAGCATAGAATTAGACAGCTTTCAGTCCTCCTCAGCACCAGCTCCAGCCTTGCATTCCCCATGCTATGGTCACTGGGAGATATTAGCATCTAAATTATTTTAAGAAGACATAATAAGATTCACCCAGCAGGCCATTAATGACGAAAGAGATTATTACTGGAAAAAATCCAAGACTGACTTTGAGCAGAGTTGGTTCATCTAAATGACCCCTTTCCTATACCCCAGATCATCCTGGTCCCCAGAGATGATACAGATTTGAAAAAGTGACTGTCATGCAACATGCTCACGTTTATGCAAGAGGACCTCATGGTAGGAATCCCTGGAGAATTAGGGTCAGGAGTGCATAGCAGTGAGATAAATGAGATGTTCCCTGAATCATAAGAATGCTCTGTGGCAGAATTTACAGGAAGCATCTCAAGTCTTCACATTTGGCAGGCATCCAGCCAGAGTTGTCAAGTATTAGATTAATTTTAATTCAATGCAAAACACCACATTAGTGTAGTGTTGCAATCGAGAGTTGAAACATACAAAAGCCAAGAGTCCTTGAAGTAGATCATTCCAAAGCCTGAGCATCCTTTCAAGTGTCCATCAGAAAAGACATGTACTTAGAGAATTCCCCAGCTATCTGCTGCCTTCAAATCATACTACTTAGCCAGGTAAATGAGCCACTTGCAGTGACCTGAAGCAATGAAACTACTGATTAATGTCACTTCACGGGTTCTGGCCACAGGAGTTAAAGTTCAAACTTCTTAACATAGCATTCAAGACCTTTCACCATTTAGCTTCAAATACCCTTTACAACCTCGCCTTCTAGTACAGCCCTCCATGTCTTGCAGCTGCAGCCACACCAGCCCTTTCTTTACGATTGGTACACTCAACTTGCACTTCTAACTGAATCTGCCCTACTCACAGCGCTGAAGGGAACAGCCTAACCAATGATGTATTCCCAGGGAACCCCTTCACCAAGCCCCAGCTTATTGTAGAGGAGGAGGGTCATCTGACCAAGTGGAAGAAGCTCACTGGCTAGTCATCAGCCAATCAGATTTTTCTTGAAAATTTGAAATAGTAGGGAAGACATTTCAAGGCAATACTATACAATGAAGAACAAGCAAAGGGAGTCATCCACAAAGAGGATGACACAAGGAACCTCAGGACATAAATCAAACTAGATGGGCTCAGCTTCCTTCCAGCTTTCTTATTCCCAGTTCCTGCCTCTCTCAAGACTTCTTACCACACAAGCTATTCTCAGTGCCAGTGCCCCTGTATCCTGATGACCTTTTTCCTCTCACAACCATTCTGAGCACATAATCCGTGGGTTCCTTTGGAATACTCCCACTGGGAACAGGAACATCAGGCATCTTGGTCCACCTCTTGCTCAATGGAAGTGAATCTTTAGTTTTAGTAAATCCTTCAACTACTCGGCTAAAGCCAACCTATAATATAGAGGGCAATCTGCTTTAATCAAAGCTAACAAGTCTAAGTGTTCATTTGATCGAAAACTTGCTCACAGAAACATCCAGAATAATGTTCAACCAAATATCTATGTACCATGGCACACCCAAATTGACAAAAACTTAACACCATAGGCAGCTTCTTTTTCAATGACTCGTTCTTTCACACATGGTAGTTCAGTGTGGCCCTAGCACTCCTTGCTGCCTCTCCCTGTCCATTGTGCTTAAGCCCACGCTATACACTACCCCACTGTGCATCTCAAGCTCCCAGGCTAGCGTGGGGTCTCTTATTAGGCTCAGGATGAACCATTGACCCTACTTCTGTACAAGGCCCAGGACAGAGATGCCACAGCACTCCAGTAACTCTTCCAGGGAAAATAATTTCTTGACTTATTGTGGTTTAGACCTAGAATGTTGCCCACAACTCGAATACACTCAGAGTGTAGGAAGCTGATTAGATCATGGGGGTGCTATGCTGGCCAGTGGGTTCATCAGAGTTCAGAGGTGACCCGCTGTTAGGAGGTAGTGCCTGGTCTTTCAGGAAGGATCTGAAGGCTGATTCTCTCTCCTGGCCTCCTGCCTTCATGCTTCCTGGCCACCATGATGTGAGCAACTCTCCTTCACCAGACCCTTCATGCTGGGGAGTCAGCAGACCATGGGCCAAATCCTCTAAAAGCTGTGAGCCAAAGTAAACTTCGCTTCCTTTAAGTTGTGGATGTCGAATGTTTTGACCCAGCCACCAAAAGTGACTAAGACACAAGTGTCTTAGAGCCCAAGCCAAGACTGAGGCAGAGAACTCTACACAGTCCCCTGACACCAGCTCATGTGGGTTTCAGCCTGTGGTAGGTAGGGCCAGTGCTTGTTGAATTGTTTTAGCAAATCCTTGTATTTTGGATTGAGCCCACCCTTGGTCCTGTATTGCAGTATCCCACTGCAATAGTCTTAATTAAAGTCTTCCTTGCCACTTTAACACATCACAATCATTTTTTGTTGAACACTAGCGAAATGGAGACATTAATAATAACAATACCTGCTGTGAGTTTCCTATTGCTCCTATAACTGGTCACCACAAACTTACTGCCTTAAAATAACACACATTTATTATGTTAAAGGGCTGAAAGTCAGAAGCCTGAACTGGAGGCTGCATTGCTAGAGTGGAGGCTCTAGGGGAGAATTTGTCTTCTTGCCTTTTCCTCTTCCAGGAGGCCACCCACATCCCTTGGCTCAAAGTCCCTTCCTCCAGCTCTAAGCCAGCAATAGCATCCTCTTTTCCTTCGTATGGACTTTATGGGTATAATGCACCCACGCAGATGACCCATGATAATCTCCATATCTCAAGATCCTTAATTATATGAGCAATTAAATTAATCAGCAAAGTCCCTTTTACATTGTAAGGTAACATACCTATAGGTTCCAGGGCTTAGAAAATGGACATCTTTGTGGGGCTATTAGTATGTCTGTTATACCCATCTGACAGGACTCCTCCTAAGGATTAGACAAAAAATTGCATAAAAGCTGCTTAAACCCGGTGTCCAGCACCTCATAAGTGCTCAATAAATATAAACTGTTCCCGTTGTCTTCCCTCTCCCACCCTGCACCTCCTGCCAATAGGCGCCTCAGAAATGCTAGATACTGTAGCCGTCACTGTTGTTGCTGGCTCTGCAGCACTGTGCTTTATCCTTCCCCTGCTATGCTACTTGTCACACTGTACACTACCTAATTCTTTATGTGCCTCTGCCCCCATCTCTGCCACCTTTAGGAAGTGACACAGAACAGGCGACACCGGATTACTGAGGTGTGCTGTGGAGAGGGTTTCCAAAGGCCAAGAGTAGACCCTGGTGGCACCTTGGGACTCCAAGCTCTGACTTCCTGGACAAAGGTGAGGGCCCTGTCTTGCTCTGTTCAGCTGGAGATTTGCCACTGTCAACCCACTGTCTGGATGGGGAGGTGGAACAGTGTGACCTCCCCACTCATGCTTCCGCTATTAAGCTGACAGGTTCCTGCAGACAGGGAAACTGTACATGCAGGAAGCAGAGCCAAGCTTGGTCTGCGTTTGTTCCTCTGCCCAGTGCTGACTATGTTGTCCAGCCACTAGCGTGGAGACATCCTAATTGACAAAAAGCACTCGGGTTGGGAAAACCAACCCAGGGCAGAGAGGTGGTGCACATTCACACTCTGTGCTCAGTCAGTGCAGGTTTGGCAAGACTGAAGGGCAAGGTAGGCCCTGGGAAGTGGGATATTTTAACCCCTTCTTGCATTATTAGGAGGGTGTACACGCAGCAGTGGGGTAAGATGCTGCAGCATAAACTGGCTGGGCCTCTCCCCTCTCACAGGCCCTTCAGCATCCCCTTTCCCTGCAGAAGTTCACACCTGCACTCCCAGCACTGAGTATCATGACTGCTTATTTACTCGTCTGAGCAACAAAATACTTGTCCATCTCCCTCACCGTATGCCCAGCACCTAGCATGAGCCTAGTATAACGATGTGTGGGATGGATGAATAGAAGAATGGAAGAACACAGAATCAAATCACTCATTCACCACTTACCTACCCCAGGAAAATTATTTGGGCCCCATGAGAACCTAAGGATGTGTGGTCTGTGCCCCAAAATATCCATAGAGCATGGTTCTCTGTGTAGTGCCCCTTTCAGGGCTCCTGGGGACTCTTCAGGATAAGGAAGGGGGAGAACTCACCATTTAGCTGTGTTCTAGAAGTACGCTCAAGTTCTCCAACTGGTTAACATTCCATCAGGCTGGCCCGGTCCTCTCACAGACATTTAAAGTGCTGTGGCTCAGAGTGAAAGCCTGCTGCTGATAGCATATCAGGAAATTTCCATGAGATATGGCGCCTTGTCCCAGCGCAAACCGATGGTCACTGAGTGGAGAGATAACAGGTGAGAGCTCCCAGAGCAGCTGGTGGCTGAGGACAGGGATGAATAGCCTCTGCGTGCTGGGCTTCAAAGTGGGTTTGTTCTGAGAACAAATGAGGTTCCTGGCCTTGGCGAAAGTGCTATGCAGTTTAC
Organism: Dinomys branickii; assembly: GCA_004027595.1. Taxonomy (NCBI): domain Eukaryota; kingdom Metazoa; phylum Chordata; class Mammalia; order Rodentia; family Dinomyidae; genus Dinomys; species Dinomys branickii. Next base: position 54,893 of record PVLD010009638.1, read on the forward strand.
TCTCTGGGGAGAGGCCAGAGGAGTGTGGGGCATGGAGGTCTGGATTACTCACAGATCTTACATCTCCCCCCTGCACTTACACCCCTGTGGTGGAGTGACAACTGGTGGTCAAGTTGTAATATGCAGCGGAACTGAGCGCGGTGCTGGGCGTGGGAGGCCCACCTGAGGATGGTTGCCAGCAGCATGAAAGGCAGAACTAGAGAAGAAGAAGAGAGGCTGTTGGGAGCTGGTAAAGGCTGCTTGGAAGCTGTAGGGAGCTTCTGGTTCTCTTGGGCTATTCTCCTGGAGGACCTTGTCATACGGGCTCTCCTGATGAACTCAGCTGTTCTCGTTGGAGGGGGAGCTCGGGACCTCGTTGTCACTGAGAATGGCTATGGCTCACTGTGGAGGAGTTCTGATTCTCACTTTGAGCATTGCTGCCGGGCTCCAGAGGGGAAGATGGTGCACTGCTCAGTCTCCTGGAGAAGCTTGGTCCGTTGGCTTCCCTGATGAGTACTCGGCTTTCCTCAGCATCGGAGGAGCTCAGGACCTCACTGTTGCTGAGGATGGCTATAGTACTTTTCGGGGAAGCTCTGGTTCTTACTCTGAGGGTCACTTCCTAGCCCCAGTTTATATCCCTCAGCCTGCTAGCGCAGATCCTTCATCCGGATGGCACAGACTTTCTAGCTTCCACCATGGATCTTTGGACCTTCCCAGCACAGATCCGTAAGACAGGTCTTCATGAGACATTGTTGTGGGTTCTTGGCTTCCAGCTGGACTCGTGAGGAGCATTGTGATGGGCTCTAGGTCTTTAGCTGAAATCATGCAGGATATTACTATGGGATCTAGGCCCTCAGCTAGATTCTTTGGTCTTTAGTGTGTAATGGATTTCCTGCACTCTCCTTCTGCATATGATTCTTTAGGTGACTATTGTATATTTACAATAGTATTATATATTGTATTATATTGTTCCCCTTGCAAAACTCCAAACTACAACAACCCTGTTCTTGCCCCAATCAATCTGGCACCTTGTGCAGACTCGGCCTCTGTTTACACAAAACCAGCCTCCACTTAGCCTGTTCTTTCCTCTGTTCTGCAACCCACACCTGCCCCTCCTCCTGGGGTCCCAGCCTTGGAGAATGGCACCACCATCCACCCTCATCAGCCACAGACTTCCGTCTTCCCCAGGTCATCCCTTCGTTAAGTACCCCACCCCCACCTCACAGAGCAAGAACCCTATGAGGGTTCAATCCCCACTCCTAAATGACTCCTTACATGCTCCCTGCTCCCCTCCTCCTGTCTCCCTCACCCCACCTGCCTCATTATTCCAATCTGAATTATTGGAAAAGTCCTGGTCAGCCCCTCCCCGACTCAGCTCATTCCTCCAGGGCCATCTGTCCAATGCATACTCAGTCTTTTGTACAAGCATCTTTCAAGCACCTGTGATACACTGTAACTGTGGTACTGAGTGCATTAAAATGAGACACTGATCTGATTATAGTATTCTCCTGTTCAAAAGCCTAGGATAGCTGGGGATGTGGCTCTGCGGTACAGCTCTCACCCAGCCTGCTTGAGCCCTGGGTTTGATCTTCCAGGATAAAGTCTCAGACTCACCTCTTGGGCCACAGCTCCCTCCAAACGCTCTCAGGATCAAATGGCACCAGATGACGCACTGCCCTAGATGCCCAGCACTTCTCAGAGTCCATGCCTTTCTTGATACATTTCTTTATTTTCTCCTTATCAAAATCCCTCTCATTCATCTATGCTCAAGCGGCATTTCTTTTATATAGTTACCATAATCCTGCAGGTTGGAATTAATCACCCAATTTCATCCAATTCCCTTTGCTTCCAAAACATAGCATTAATGCCAGCATTATAACATTTATTTCTTCCAGGTTCATGGTTTAGGTAATGAAGCAGGGAAATTATTATCCAACGGCTGACACCAGAATTTCTCTTAGGGAGGAAAATGCTATCCTTTGGGAGAAATCCCTTGAACTCCAGTCCCCAATTCCTTCCTGGGGGATTCACGGATTCTGGCAGGAGGAAGAGCGGCTGAGTGAGAGCCCTCCACGTACTGCCTCCTCCGGTGTCCTCTCTGAGGGGATGGCACGGCAGCAGAGACATGAAGGGAATGAGGGAAATCCAGGCGCAAGCATTCCCTGAGGTTGGAACAGTGGGAGGAGGGATGTACTGGTCTGCGGCAGCAAGGTGTAGCCCAGGAAATAACAGTTGTTAGTGTGTAATTTTTTAAGGGGCAGAGCATCCTGCACAGGGCCCCCTGTGGGTCTCCAGGAGCACACAGGCATAAATTTTGCCTGGAATTTTGGGAGATTCAGAGACTTTCTGAAACCTATTCATAAAACCCCGATAAGGAGGAACACGGGCAGGCCATGGACCCCAAGTTAAGGGTTGCAATTACAGCCTGAGGCAGGAAGAGGCAAGATGAATCTGGAGCAAAAGCAGGAGCATCGTTACAGCTACCCTTAAAAGTCACATCTGTGAGGGGACTTGGGATAGGCTCAGAGTGTGATGGCCATCGATATGTGCTATGAAACATAAGATGCGAGATTTGGGGGAGATATTGAGGGCGAGAGACAATGCAAGACAGCAGGGAATGGGGCAAAGAGAATCGGTAGGAGAAACAGCTAACAGGGAGGCTGTATTCACTTCCCACACAGCTATGGTAATGACCACAAATGACCACAAATTCCAGAGACTTGAAACAGTGTGAATTTATTATCTTACAGCTTTGGAAGTCAAAAGTCTAAAATCAGTTTCACTGGGCTGAAGTCAAGGTGTGTGGGGAGGCTCTGTCTGGAGGCTCCTGGGGAGAAACGACGTCCCTGCCTTTCCCGGCAGCATCTGGAGGTGGTCCATGTTCCTGGGCACCTTCCTCAGACGGCTGCCAGCTCTTGCTTAGCTCATCACTTCACCTACTCTCTTCTAAAGCCAAACCTCCCTCTGCCCCCAGCCCTCCGTGGTACGGGGGACTGAGCCCAGGGCCTTCGCACAGAGCTATATCCCCTGATGTTTTGGTTTTTTATTTTGAGACAAGGTCTCATTAAGTTACCCAGGCTGAGCTCAAACTTGCAATCCAGAGCCTCCCAGAGTGCTAAGATTACAGGCATACTCCACTGTGCCTGGCCCTGACTCCCTTTTATAAGAAGATTTGCAATTATATCCAGAGACCTCCCTGAATAATTCAGGACAATCTCGTGTCAGAATCCCTAATTCGTTCACAGATGCGAAGTCTCTTTTGCCATATAACTCTTAACGAGTTCCAGGAATTTGGACATGAGTATCTTTGGGGGCCTCCATTCAGGCTCCCGGGGGGATATACCACTTGGCAGTCTGGAAAGGTATGGCTTGAAGGGAAGGGAGGCATCAGGGCTCCGTGGTTTCTGCCTTGGGCTGCCACCTAATCCCACTTCCATTAGCCACTGGGGATGGAAGGGAGAGGTCCAGTTTTGGAGGTGTCCCACGGGCCACCCAAGGTGGATATTCAGGTCTAGAGCTCCAGGGAGTCCCAGAGACTGGCATGCTCCATGGGGAAAGGGTGGCTAAAGCTGAAATGTGGGCCAGAGAGAGAGTGAACACAGTAAGGAGAGCCCTCAGGGAGCACAGAGCCCCAGGGGAAGGGAGACCTGGGAGCCCAGGAAGGAAACCTCAAAGCAGCAGCCAGCAAGGCTGCAGAAAACCACACAGCTGCAGAGCCACAGGCAGCAAGGGAAGGCTTGGGATGGGAGAGAGTGCCCAGTGCACAAGGAAGGCAACCTGAGAAGTTAGGAGGAAAACAGAATTGTTGCTGTTGAATTTGGCTGCTCACTGGTGAGTGGAGTCCCTAGAGAAAGCTATCTTAGACTAATGGAGGTGCCAGAAACCTGACTGCAGAGGGTCATGAGGAGCATGCAAAATGTGGATCTGCTAAAGATGCGACTTTAAGCATAGATAATAGGTAACACTTATTGAGCACCTACTCACTCATCCGCATGCTGCACGCTCATCATCTCGTTTCTTAACCTACACAATGACCCTCTGAGCAGTTGCTCTTGCTGTTCTCATTCCCATTTGACAGAGCAGGAAACTGAGGCTAGGGAGGTAAAGTGGCTATCCCAGATTACGCAGCCACGGAGCAGCAGGACCAGGATTCGACCCAGGCCTGTCTGGCTGGAGAGCCTTTGTCCTTGTGTTCCCACCAGGCTCTTTTACACAAGGGTCACTGGGCCCAGGCACCAGACTGAGCAGCCGTGACTAGGGACAGTCTCTGACCCACTCCTCTGCCTGGAGGGGCACTTTGTGCTGACAGAGGCAAGCCTGGCTGATGAGGGCAAACTTCAATGTAAAACTCGCCTGGTCTGGGAGCGCTCACAGAAACACCCACAGGTAGGGTCAGAGGCTGTGGCTTGTCCCCATGTGTGCAGAGTGAGAGTCATGGCAGCCTTTGCTGCTCCCTGGAGAGCCCTGTAGCCTCCCAGACACTCACACATGCGCTGGGACGGCTGAGCTCAGAACACAGCATGGTCCACTCAGCGCTCTGCAGCTGGGTCCTGTTCTGCCAGCTGCACAACCTGGCAGTGGCCCCTGCTCCAGTCACGCAGATGAGGCCTCTCCCATTGTGAGTGGCCCCCAGCAAGTGGTCTTTCCAGGGCCATCAACCGAGTCCACTCTGAGCCCAGTCCCTTGCTCTTCCGGCTGAGGGGGCAAAAGTGAACCACCAGGAACCTGACAGGGAGCAAAAGGAAAAGGCACCTTTTTTAACCCTGTGTTCTTATCAAGTGTTTGAATGCTACATCTTTGCCTTAAATAAACAAAAAAAGAGTAAGAATGCAGGTGTGGACCTTACCTGGGTTAGGGTCAAGCCCCTTACTTACAGACCCACTGACTGGGTGTTTTTAGCTCTCTGTAAAAACAGGACATGCAGTGCCTACTACACAATAATTAAAGATATAATCTGGGCTCAGTGCAGTGGTACACATCTATAATCTTAGCACTTGGGAGGCTGAGGCAGGAAGATGGCAATGAGTTTAAGGCCAGTCTAGGCTACAGAGTGAACTTAAAGCCAGCCTGAACTACAGAAATAGACACATACATACATACATGACATAATCTGCCTTTAAATCCCAATTCCATTAGCTGTGTGGCCTTGGACAAGTTGCTGCATTTCTCTGTGCCTTAATTTTTAATCTATAAATGGTGCTGAGGATAACAGTTGTCATTCTCTCAGAGTTGTCACAAAGGCTAATCAAGGTTGTGTACCTGCATCACTTAGAACAGTGTCTGGCACGGAGGAAGAATTATGTAAATATTAGCTCTTATTACTTAGCACAAATATATCTATATCTACATATCTATATATATAAATATATTCATTACAGTTATCTTTATTTAAATAAGACAATACTGTCAATATTGTTTGCAACTTCTGTTCTTTACTTAAAAGGCACCTTGCATTTCTTGGATAGATTTTTACATCAATACTTAAACATATATCTACCTAGTTCTTTTTGAACCATACCATTACAGTCTCTCTGCACTAAACTGTAACAAGGAAGTCCCTGGCTTATTTAATGCTTCCCATATTGTTGGACACTTAGGTTGCTGCTGATTCTTTGCTTTTAGAAACCATGGTTTTCTTGTTTTGTTTTTGTTTTTGTCCTTTTTTTGAGACAAGTTCTTATTATGTAATTCAGGCTGGCCTCACAGTGATCCTCCTGCCTCAGCCTCCCAAGTGCTGGGATTACAGCTATGTGCCACCCTAACGGGCAATTTAGAAACCATGTTGCAATGATCATCCCACTCCCACATGGCTCCTCTGAACCTTTCCCCAGAATGGAGAACTACAAGTGGCCTGGGCGAGGTGCAGGGTATGTACATTTTGACTTTTGATGGATGCTGCTAAGTGGCCCTACAAAGAGGCTCTGTCAGCTCCCCTTACCACCCACAGAGCACGAAAGGACTCATTTCCTCACTGATCCAGACCAGACCTTCTGACACAAGAAAAGTCTTTATTGGGGGAGGGACAGAGTAGCAGGCTACCTAGCGGACCAAGGTAGCCCCGAACTGAGGAAAGCGTGGGCCTTTAAGCTCTTTTTTCTGGCGTGGGTGGGGTGGGGTAAGGAAATGTCCCTGGGCCAGAACAGGCCGAGCCCCGAGCAGCTGGGAGGGCGTCCAGGCCAGAAGCCTGAACGGCAGGAGTTGTCCAGGTCAGAATGACCTGAGCAGGTGAACTGCCAGAGCAAATGAGGGTGGGGAGAGCTTTTGTGGCCGAGGGGAACTGAAGTGGAACAGGTAAGGGAAGGAGAGAAATATTGAGAGTTAAAGTTTTCCCGCGAGGGGGGTGAGGCTGGCTGCCTTGTGACTTATCACTCACCCCTCCCCACACTAGAAAGTTTACGCATATTCATAAGCTCCCAGCAGCGTAATGAGGGTAACAGCAAGCTCCTTTGAGTTTGCCTCTCCGTTCCGGTGAGGTTGCGCATCCTTTCATAGGTTTGCAGCCATCTGTGTGTCTCGTCTGTGATCCTACTTACAGACTTCATCTCATTTGCTGTTGGGTTGTTTGTCTTTTTCTTATTGATTTTTAGGGCTTGGTGATTGATTGGATGTGGGCAATGTGGAAATGAAGAAAATTAAAAGTCACACCTTTAAAAAGTCCTCAGGCTCAGTCAGACAACCTGGGCGCCATGGGGCCATTTCCCAGCTGAGAGAGCACCGAAGAGGCAGCACCCAGTGGGGCTGTTGCGTACTTGGCTGGATTGAGGGTGGGGCTGCTGTCATGGCCCCCTCACCTCACTCATGTGGGCAAACTGGCCCCGAGCGGTGTCCTGGCTTTGGAGAGCCCCAGACCTGAAGATTCATGGCCACTATTCATCAGACAGCCATAGCCACTGCGTGCCCACTGCACGGCAGACACTGTCCTGGGCAGTAGGACCACAGAGGTGAATGCGCAGCAGTGTTGTAATTAGAAGGAGCAAAAAAATCAAAGTAAACAATAAATAAACAGGCTATAGATCTGCATGGTGAGCAGGAGCGCACCCAAGACTGGGGAGCAGAGCATAAGAGTATCCGACAGAGACCCGGGGAGTGCAAGGCCAAAGCCTGGCAGAGGCTGCAGATCACAGAATGGAGGACAGACCACGCGGTGGGAGGACAGGAAGGATAAGCATGCGTGAGGACACCAGAGACCTGGGGGAAAGCTAGCTTAGCTGGGGGCCTTGGCAGCTGTAGTGAAGGTTTTGGGGTTTATTCCCTGTAAAAGGGAAGCTCTCAGAAGTTTCTAACAGGGGAAATCATGATGTGGTTCACGCCACAGCACAGAGAATGGGCTTTAAAGGAGTGAGAGGAGCAGCGTGAGGCCCATCTGGAGGCTTCTGAGCCAGTCCCTGCGCTGGCCTGAATGCAGCAGGGGCACGGGGTGAAGACACGTGGGAAGCTCGGGCTGTATTATGAGCAAAGCGCACAACACCTGCAGTGGACAGAAGAGTCGTGTCGGGGAAGAGGAAGTTCACGGGAGTCCTTTGTGTCCTCACCCACATCCTGACCCCCTGTCTGGACACTTTAAAACCTAGAAAACTGCTTCAAACCTGGGGGTTAGAGTCACAGTGCTGAGGGGATGTGGGGAGGAGGGGGTCTATAAGGTCTGAGCTTCACCGCATCACCCCTGCCGAGTTTTGTCTCTTTCCTAAGCCTGGTTCTGCAGATCCTATCTAGTCTAGAAGCACCCAGATAGCCTTTCAGTAAATTTACTCTTTGCCTAAGATAGTCATTGCTCCTTTCTATTGCTCACAGTCAGCAGCTCTGACTAATGCACACAATATTTAGTCACAGGCCCAGACGCGGCACCCAGGGTGACAGCATAGTGAAGAAGACAGGTTCTCCTATAAGTGAACCAACAAAGACTTGAGACTGCCAGGGCACCCCTAATTCCCAGGGAAACAGTTCTGCTGTTTCTTCAATAGCAGCCCAACCCAGAGTGTTTTCTCCCTAGAGCTAGTCTGGGAGAAGCAGCCAGACAGGGCCCTTAGTAGAGGTCCTAGGATGGTAGGAGACAGGATAGTTCCTGCAGGATCTGAATTGGAGGAAGGCAATGAGAGGGCAGTTCATAAAGGTCGTACTGCTAGGGTCACTCCCAGTGACTTCACCCTGGGAGGAGGGGACCTGCCACAGTGTGGAGGGAAGAGGCAGCGTTGCAGTAAGGATGAGGTTAAAAAAAGAAAAAAAATGAGTGAGTGAGAGAGAGTGAGAGGAAGGTGGGATGGGCATAGCTAGAAGGGCCCTCTGAGGCCCCTGACAGCCACCTCTTCCTCGTAGCCCCTGGAAGGCAGGAACTGTATGGGAGTCAGGCAACCGTAAAGTTGGGACCACTCACAGCACGTGGGCCCAGGCCAGCACCGACGGCATTAGTCTCCAAGAGTGCTTCTCCTCACCACCAGCACCTGCTCCCACAAGACCCTGCTTCTGTACCCGCCGCATTCCTACCACCCCAGCAACAAGCACCCCGGGCATGGCAGGGGAGCAAGAGCCAAGGGGATCAGGGTGCTGGGACCGAGGTCCACACAGACAGGTCCCAATCCTTATGGACCCCCCAGCAGCCGGGAGCTGGACAGCACTTACAAGTAGACGGGAGGAGGGTATGCTGGGTGTATAGAGCTAAAGGTACAGTGCCTGGGCCTGCTGTTTTCAAACTTTACTGTATATCTAAATTACACAAGAAGCAGATTCCTTGAAACCTGTGTTCTTATTAAGTGCCCCTCCCACCCCCACTTCCAGATGACTGAGAAACCCCAACCTTTGCCAAAATCATCCAAATGGGTGTCACACATGCATATCACATGGCTTGCCTTCAGCATCATTTCCAACTGGCCCTTCCAAGGGGTGGGGGGGAGAGGAGGAGAGGAGAGGAGGAGAGGAGAACAGAAGAGAACAGAAGAGAAGAGAAGATGAAAGGAAAAGACTTCAAAAGTTTTTTCAAGTCAGACTACAGCTCCAGCGACTATAACCTTTAACCCCCCAAAAAGCTCCATGGCAGCTTTCAAGTGTCGATCTGCGTGCGGGGCCTGAACGATCTAACCTTCAGCTGTAAAGAGTCACAGCAAAAGGTCACAAGGAAACTACAGTACATTGCAGGAAGTTTCTCGGCAGTGGATGCTTGAAAGGCAGGAGACTTTCAGAGAGCACAGCCCAGAGAAGTCGCCACCTGCGGTAAACGGCCTCGGCTGTTAAAACAGCTCACTTGTGCTTTAACTTGGTCTCTTATTGTTTAAATAACTAGAAGCAATCTTTGGAAAACATAGAACTGACCATTTAGTCCGACGCTTCACATCTTTTGACAGCTCCCCAAAGCATGCAGCTGCATCCCCTTAGGGGAATAAAAGGTTCCTGGCGGTTCACGAGTTTGTGAAACACTGCCTCGAAGCAAGTGAAGCAGGTTGTATTCTTTAGACTTGTAGAGCCCGCACGCTGACATGTATTAGCCACGGCCGGGACTGGACTATCCACGCAGCACTTCCCTACCTGCTTCAACCAGCACTGGATCTTCTCTCCAGAAAGCAACTCCTGGATGACACCTCCATAACATGCCTTTGAGACTTAGCACAAACCCTTTAACCCAGGGCTCCAACCTCCCACACCTCACTGCAGCCCCTACTTCCAGCCTCCTCCTCACTCCACGCGTGTGCACGCACGCCTCAGCCCTTCGCCAAGCACTGCAGCCACTTCACTGGCTGTTCTCACTGCCAGCAGTGGCTTTCTTCCTGTTCTGTACCCTTAAACTCTACTCTGTGGACTCTGGTTCCGCGAAGTTCCACCTTCTCCCTCCTGCAAGTTGATTGCTCCCGCTCCCACTTGCCCACAGCCTGCGTTGTGATTAGCCTAAGTCTCTCCATTACTAATTGAGAGCTTTGGAAGGGCTGGAGGCACGAGCGACTAAGGAAATGCATGTCGGCAATACTAATAGCTTCCATCTGTTCGCTCTTCCTAAGGCCAGGTGTTCCCGTGAGCGCGCAGTGTGCCTCAGCACATGTAATCCCGCCACCTCACTCGCCGGGCTCACAGCACCTATCTCTTCTTATTATCTCTGTTGTATAGATGAGGAGGCTGCGTGCGAGGTGTCCCCTCACCCACAGTCATATGGCCAGGGGACGGCAGAGCCGGAACTCAGTCCTAGCTCTCAAGCACTGCATTGCTTCACTTTAGAGTAGCAGAAGTGAGTTCGGCTCTGAGGCTGGCTGATTCAGTAGCTGCACAATGGCATCAAGGACTCAGGTTCTTTGTGTCTCTCCACCCTGCATCTCAAGGAGTCCGTTCTCCCCTTGCCCTGGCTTCCCGAGTGGCACCAAGACAGCTGCAGTTGTTCCAGGCATCACATCCAGACACAACAGCATCCAGAGGGAAAAAATGTTTAGAGAGTGGAGGCTAAGAGCATTGTCTATGCAACCAGATAGCCCTTCCTCCTTCCCACAAGGGTAGGCAAGTCCTGGGAAGTGAGAACAGCTAGCACTCTGAAGTCAGAGGCAATGAGCTATGCTCAGCGGGGTTGAATGACCTAGCGCAGGAGACAGTTCCTAAGGACAGAGCTGGAATCTAAGCTCAGCTCTGTCAGGATCTAAAGACTGCCCTCTTAGCCACCGTGCCATGAGAGCACCACACAGCTCAGAGGCCCTTCAGGTAAGGTGGGCCTTAGCTAAGCCACACCTGTGCAAAGACACAGTGAAGAAGGGATGGGCTGTCTTGAGAAGAACTCCCCTCTTCTCCCTTCTGCCTCAGGATTTGCTTACAGCATTCTTCCACCCCATCACTGCCCAACATACACCTACTCCTTCTTTAAGAACAAGTTTCAACTCCCCCTCCAGGAAGTCTTCCCTGATGTCACCCCACACCAGGCTCGGTGCCCTTACTGTGCATCCCTGACCACTCCACATTGCTGAACACTGGTCCAGAGCCGAAGAAAGGCAAGAAGCACGTGGCCCTCACCACAGCTCCCCTAGTAAGTGGTACAGCAGTCAATGAATATAAGGCCTTAAAAAGTCTCTGCTATATGCTCAAGCAGATCGTGTTTGGGTATACAAGCTTGTTACATGGAGTTATGGCCACAATATTTAAAAAGCCAGATGAGCCATGTACAAGGAAAATTTCCCCTTAGGTCTCCCTCCCTAACCTGAGATTCCCTTCTGAAACACATAGTCGAGGATCACACGGCAAAGCACAGTCTTGAGCCACACAAACCCTCGAGGCTTAAGTTCTTACTCGACCACTTCCTGGCCATAACCTTAAGCAAGTTGTAGCACCATCTGTACAGTGAGGTTAAAATCAGGACTTTCTCCAAAGGATGGTGGTAAAGATCAGATGAGACGGGACGGAAAGCCAGAAAGCCAGGCACAGAGAACATCTGCAGGTAAAGGCTGGTTCCTGTAACCATGTGCATATACATAGTGACAAATCATACAGAAGTGGTGATCTGCCTGTCGCTGGGTCTCCGGATCCCCAGAAAGGCTCACTGTCGGGAACAGCAGGGGGGACTAAGGGTGGACAGCTCAGTGGCTGAGCACACCATGCTTCTCCGATGCAGCTGAACTAACGAAGACCAAGATGAGGTCACCGATAGCAGCTCAAAATGCAGGGCTCGAGCCAAGCTCTCTGAGTAATAAAGGCTGATCGCGTACTGAGTCGGGGAAGTGTTTTAGGAATAAAACTTTCATCCATTTTCTTTAACAACAGTGTTAGGTGTCACCACAGAATGAGTTGCTGTATTGCTCTATAGCTGGGAGCTGGGACACCCAGATTCTTGTCCCGGATCTGCCAGTGACTCCAGTCCGGGGAATCGCCAGCCCACTCTGGCCTCAGTGAGTCCCAGTGACCTCAAAATTGCCTCTGAGCTCTGCAGCGGTCTCATGGCAGGCTGGCCAAGAAGGCAGACTTTAGACCCCACAGAGCTGAGTCCAGAGTCCAGCTCTGCCCTTAGAAAATGTCTCCCACACTGAGTCATTTGACCCAACTGAGCACAGCTCTCTGCATGTGAATTGGGGTCTTAACTGTTTCCACTTCCCAGCACCTGCCTACCCCTTTTCTCCCACCTCTTCTGGGGCTCAAAGGAGGGAATTCACACTAACCAGCCCTGGGCAGAACCACTTAGTAGTAGTGGTGGTGCTATTTTGATCTGCTAAGTCTCTTGGCACTTTTGACAACAACCAAACCTAGAAAAAGCTCCACGTACCATGCACTTGACAGAGATGCTTAAATCCCCTCCAAGTGGGCATGTGACAGACACGGTGGGGGCTCTCTGGGCCGTATAACTTTCTGCTTCAGCCTCAAAGTCCCTTTGATCCAGCCAAAGTTCCTAGACTCAAAGCCTTCATCACATTAGGTACACGTTGTTACTTAACTGATCATTCCTACCCCCAGAAGGAGCTGACTCTACCTTGAAAAGAACAAAAGCACCGTTACCTGTATACCCAGCCACAGGTGAATGGGTAGAGAAAACATGGTCTTTCTACACACTGGAGTAGCACTCTGCCATAAAGAAGGTCAGCTTGTAGGAAAACGGATGCACCATTGTGTTAAGTGAAATCAATCAGACACACAAGTATAAATATCACATAGTTTCTCACGTGAGAAACCCAAAGGCTAAATAAATCAGAGAGCAAACTAAAAGATAGATAATGAGAAACAGAAAGATAGATTCCTTTACAAAAGGGCAGGAACCAAGAGCTGGAAGGAGCAAGGAGGAAGAGGAGGGGAAGAGGATGAAAAAAGAATTAAAGGCCAGGGATATAGCTCAGCGGCACAGCACCTGCCTGGCAAGTGTGAGGTCCTGAGTTCCATTTCCGGTACCAAAAAAAAAAAAAAAGGAAAAAAGAATTAAGACGTGTTCTGTTCATGCCCATCAGGACCGCAAGCATGTACTGATAAAAAACTTAATTAAAAAATAGTTTTTTAACAACATGAGTGCTGGCAAAGTGACAAGTAGTTCTTCCTAACTTTTTGGTTTCTTTTTAAATTGAAGAAGAGAATTTGTGTTCTGCCAGTGGTTCAGAACTTGGGCTGCAGAATCAACTGGACTTGGGTATAAACCTGCACTATCACTCACTACCCAAGTCCCAGGAAAAGTCACTTAATCTTCCTAAAGCTTGGCTGTCTCCTTTGTAAAGCAGAGATTTGAATTACTACCTGTCTCTCAGAGTTGTGGATGGGCTTAAATGTGACAGTGCGAATAAACCTCTTAGAGCAGTGTCTAGCTCTCAGTAAGAAGGAGATGCTCAACAAACGCATAATATTATTACCACTATAAGCCAGAGACACTAGTGGGGCATTAAAATAGCAAATGATAAGGTTGTTAAGAGGCTGTAAATATTCATCCAGGAACTCAGTGTTCAGGCAGCTAGTAGATAATAGCCAGCCCTGGACAACCCTAGTAGCTACAAATGAGTCAGACACATCAGAGGAGCCTGCCCCAGTCACATCTACTGGCCCTCAGCGACGGTATCCTGGCCTCTCTCATAGCCCTATTCGTGACCACACGAGTTCCTGCCTTCCTCCTCTGCAGGTCAGTTTTCTTTCCCGACAGAGGCAAAGACCCAAATGCAGGGCCTTTGAATGTCCAGATCCCTATGATTTTAGGATTGGGCTGAACTCCTCTGCAACTGTTGTCTGCACATTCATCTGGTTGTTTCATTATGTCCCCAGTTACTCTTCATGGATAAATTTGCCAAGTCTAAGCCTTAGCATGGGCTTGGGGGTACACAGTGTCTCTGAATTTATTTATACTTTGCTTCTGGTGGACACAACACAGCTTCAGGCACAGAGAGCCTGGACCAAGCTTTGAGGTTAGCTACTTTGTCAGTGTGCAGTGCAGCCCCGGGAGGTTACACGCCTCTCCTGGCCTCAATCTTCCTCTCCTATGAAGTGGGGGAGAGGACTAGTCCACAGGAGGGCAAAAACCCAAACCAGGCCACTCCACGGGTTTCCTGGGGCTTTCCCCAGCACCATGAGAGCGCAGCTCGCTCCCTGCTGCTGGGACGCATGTAGGGGTTTGCTCAGGGTCTCTGGGCTCCAGGAGGTTGAGGTCTGCCATAGAACAGCACAGAAAGAATAGGAAAAGAAGCCAGACCGGAGGACAGTGGAGCCCCAGGGCCCAACCCTGATACCTCCTGTTACAGAAGACAAAAATGCCTTTTATCCTTAACAAAAAAAATTGAGATTTCGTTTTTTTTCAAACCACTCATCACTTTCAAATATAGAATTCCCCAGTTTGTTTATTGTTTCCTGTGCACCTCCTGTCATTGGAATGCAAGCTCCATGAAGGTGGGCATTTTTATCTAATTTATCTCTAGCATCAAGCACAGGGCCTGGCATGTAGTAGGTGTTCAGTAATATCTGTTGACTGGATAAAGATGCTTTGAAATCTGAAGAATATTGCCAATGTCCATAATAACAATGTATAGTTTCTCATAGGATTTTCTTTTAACTTGGTGATTGCATTTGCCATTTAAGTAGTAATTTGAGATGCAACCAGACCCTCCTTAGAGCTAAAACAATGCCTAACCTCCAGCATTTCTTAAAAGGCAAAATGTGACAGCAAGGGCTGAAGTCCTTGCATTTGGGACCGCCGCTCTCCCAGAGGCTGTCGCTGAAATTCCAAGTATCTTACAGTGTCCTGGGTTTCCTTTTGTTTTGTTTTGTTTTTATTTTTAGAGTTTTGTTTTGGTTTTGTGATTTGGGGATTGAATCCTGGGCCTTGTACATGGTAGAGCAGACAAGTGCTCTGCCACTGAGCTCTATTCCCAGGCCTTTCTAAAATTTCATGTGGAGACAAGATCTCACTAAGTTGCCTAGACTGGCCGCAAACTTATGCCCCTCCTGCTGCAGTTTCTCTAATGACTGGGATTGCAGGCATGCGGCCCACATCCACCAGGACTCTGTTCCTGACTCTCTTCGCGTTTTTCTTGTTCTCCCTCAGGAGCCTGTTCTCTTGGGGCTTAAAGGATCTCTTCTTACGCTGAAGTGTCCCTCCTTCCCCAACCCTGACTTCTAGAACCAGAAATCTAGCTACAGACCTGACTTTCCCACTTGGCAAACCATGCACAAATAACCAGTGCAAAATGAAAATATGGAGCCCTGATTCAAAATGTATTAAGAATTTCACAAGGCTGGGCATGTGTCTAGAGGTAGAGCATTTGCCTAGCATGCAAGAGGCCTTAAGTTCCATCCCCAGCGATGAAAAAACAAACAAACAAAAAATCTCAAGAGGGTATCAACAGAGCCTTCAGGCAGTGCGGAGCCCTCTGGGGGCAGGCAAGTGCCCAGGTCACACACCCATGAGAGGCTGCCTTGACTGCAGACATTCCCGACTCAACATGTCCAAAATTTATTAGCTTCTTCCTAGCATACATGCTGCAAATTCCTTGTCTTGAGAACCAGCCCGCCCTCTGTCCTGTCGTTCAGGTCAGAGTCCTTCCCTCCATTCCCATCTCTGATGCCCACACATCTCCCATCCCTCATCTCTCCCTTAGTGCAAGCCCATCATTCTTGAAGCAACCTCCTAACCAGACCCTGCCTCCCATCTTGCACCCGCGCCACACTATGCCCCCCACAGTGAATGGGGGATCCTCCTAAAGTGCAAGTCTTCAGTGCAGAGCCCTCAACATGGACATAAGGCCTCAGTGATATGACTTCCGCTGCATTTTCCAGCCTCACCCAGAAACCACCCTGAGCCACACTCAGAGAGCCTCCCCACCTGCCACTCTTGTGGCTCTTCCCTGCCCCCTCGTCCCCCTTCCTGGACTGCTGAGACCCCGTGGGTACAACTCCTGGAGGCTTCCTTGCTCTTCCCTTGTGGTGCTCTGCTCATAGAACTGTGTAACTCCTGTTTGCTGGCTGGTCCCTCAATGGCTAGGAAGCTGCTGAGACTGCCTCTCAGTTCCCTAGTGGCATGGGGCCTGGCTGTGTAGACCAGTGTAGCCCGGCCTGGGCAGGTTCTTCGTGAGGCAGGTAGAAACATGGAGACCTGTGACCTTCCAACCACCAGTGGATCAGAAACAAATAAAGGAACAAACAAGTTCCACCCATGTGACTTCTTCCAAGTCTCTCTAGAAGAGAGATGAGAGACACCAGCCAGACAACTGGCACGCATGTCTCCTGCACTCTGGTTTATTGCAAGACACAGAGGTGCACATTTAACCTGGGGCCAGACAGCTGGGTTGTTCCAGGGCAGCGCTGGCAGTGGCTCACCCATCCAAGGCAGGGGCTAAGGCGCCTCTAACATCTTGTATCCTGATAAATTTCCTTTTTATAGAATCAAAAAGGAAAGCAGATCCCTGGATGAGATGCAACATTTGTACTCCCTATGACTTCATTTTCTGGTATCCTGACCATTTAAAAACTTGAAAAAGAACAGGATGTCTTTTCTTTACCCACATACCTAATTATCAAGAATACTGAAACTGTTTATATCATTTTAGGGGAATAAGATAAGAAAACATCTTAAGAGGAAACATGACCCATACTTTAAGAGCTGGACATCATATGCGGGAAAACATCCCGTATGAGATCAATATCAACAGGGTTCACTGTATTTTAAATAGCGGGATTTAAGTAGGCTTTTATTCATAACGCAATGGACAGTCCTTTACATTATGCCGAGACTAAAGGGGGACAAAGGGAGCGAGAAGTGATGGCCCAAAAGCACCTCTTTGGGATCCTAGATGAAGTGAAATTAAAATACATTCTTTCCAGAAAACCAGACAAATTATAAGTAGGAAAAACGTGGTGATGACAGTCCCGCTAGTGGAAATATATACTGTATATATCTACTTCACCATTTATAATGGGACAGAAAGGAGCCTGAGTCCCTCAGTTACATGTGGGCTGCTTTAAAGCTAAGCTTTAATTTAGCATGAAAATAATCAGGGAAGAAACGGGGACAGGGACTTTGGTGTCAATGGAACTGTAACCCACTCTTCAGATTATCCAGCTAATGAACACCAGAGTTTGACCATGCACCACCAGAGAATAAACAGCTTACCCTGAGAAAGCTGAGTGCCAACCCGTGAAGGCATTGTCATTGTCTGAAAATGCAAATATCATTTAAGGAGCAATTATTACAAGTTACATCATCTAAGGATAAGCTCAGAGACGTGTTCATTTCTTAGGGAAAAAAAGTAGTAAGTTCCTGTAGTTTAGTTTGGACTTTTGAGCCCAAGTTTGCCAAGTAGTGCTCAGCACCATTTTGCAAGGCTTCAGTTAAAGATTCCATTTTGATTTTAATGGAAAGATCAGTTGCATGTGCAACCCAGGCGAGCTCCTGCCTTCCTTTCCTGGATCTACCCTGAGAACAAACAACAGGAAGACGAGTCCCAGGAAGTAGTCTGTGACATACGTGGATATTTCTAATTTACGGATAGAAAACTCTCCAGTTAAAAAACAGGCTAGCTAGTAATCTATTTAAAACCACGGCTGACATGATAAATGAAACAGAATAAATGTATACAGCAAGTGAGCCTCCTCAGGAACACGGGAGGACCGCAGTGCTTCTGCTGACAGCGACTTTCCCGTCAGTGGTCTGTCTCTCTTGGAGGCAGCTGTCAATCACGGGCCAGCCCGTGCTCCCGGGGGAGTTCATTGTGCCCGCAGACAGTTGTGGAATAACTGCTCCTAGGCGTCGGAGCAGCAGATGGAGTGTATCTGTCAATCATTGTCACTAATTATTAACTTCTGTCACTCAGAGCAAGGCAACATCTCGGCGCCTGATCCGCTGTGATTTGATCTGCCACGCCACCTCAGAGACAGGCGGAGCAACCCTTCATTCCGGTCACATTCACAGCACTTTGCTGGGTCAGCCGCTGTGACTCGTGTGCACACCCCCGACCAGGCTGGCACAGGTGGGTGTGCACACACACACGCCAGCTTCCAGAAGCACAGCCACCTCGAGGGGCCTCCTCAGGGGCCCAGGCCAGGGGCACTGGCTTCTGCTCATTAATTATTAAAGAAGGCTGGTTTTATCTTGGCCGCTGGCAGAGCCAGCCAAAGTGTAAGAGAAGACCAATTTGGAGGGTTTTCTTCTCTTTGTACCACCCTGGGACCAGCGATTATTGGTCAAGTTCACATTGATTATATTCCTATGATCTTTTCTCAACCTTCTGATTTGGGAGCTGGAGATGTCAGCCTGAATAATTAATTAAGGCATCTGTGTAGCATGCTTTGCAAACAGGAGCTATAACCTAAGGGGATATTTGCTCTTCGTGACAAGACTGGGAAGGAGACTTAGGGATCCTTGAGCTCAACCTCCCCCAGAGACAAAGACTTGCCCAAGGTCACAAAGTCCATAGCTCTGGAGGCTTAAGGCAACCTCCCACCCATGCAAATACATGGAGCATCTTCCAAACGGGCAGCTCATGAACTCTGACGCTACACCAACTGCCCTCCACCAGATGGTTTGGGAAGGTCAACAAAGCCTCTTTGTAGAGGCCAAGTCAACATGATCACCCGCTCAGTCTCCATAGTCAGGCTGCTGGGTGCCCACTGAACCAGTCACTTGCCCTCTCTGGTGCATGATCTTCATGTACAAAACAAGGACAGTTACAAAGTCTTCCTCTTTGAATGTTCTTTGCAAATATTCCAGGTGGCAGCACCTAGCACAGAGCCTGTGTGGCCCCTTCAAAGCTCTCCATAAGGACTTGAAGTGATTACCCATACCAGGCCGGTACTGGGGCTGGTCTAATCACAAAAGGTAAAAGTTGAATTTTTAAGAACCATTGGGAAATGTTCATCATTTTTTTTTTTTTTTATGTACAGGTGACGTGACTGACATTAGCCAAGCTCTAAGTCTAACAAACCTGGCTGTAATTTCCATAGCTAGGTTCTCAGGGGCCCACTTCCGAAGATCCACGAGGATTGGTGGTAAACATACTGACCATTTGTGTGTAAGTACTGGTGTACACTTGGCTGGGTCTCCTGGAAATCAGTTGAGTTCTTGAGTGACCAAAGCATCCCCCTTACTCTACCATTTTTATTTGCTTTCACAAACTGTTCCATGATGGAAGATGCTCCAGGGAGTTCTAGTGTAAGCCTGATTAGAAACTAAACTAAATTCCAAATCCTGAAACCGCAGGATCTGACTGCATTTGAAAACACATCCTTCCAACACCTTGCCAAGCAGGAATGCTCTAGGCCACCCAAGATGAAAAGCTAGGACCCCACCGGACTCACCTCACCGGACTCACCGTTTCAGTTACCATAGCTGTGCAACAAATTATGCCAAAGCAGTGGCATGAACATCCATTTACTGCCCTCATGAGAATTTCAACAGTGCACAGTGGAGATGGCTTATCTCTCTCCATGGTCTCTGGGGCCTCATAAACTGGACCCCTAAGTCTCCTTGGGCATCTCTGTCTCTTCTTAGACTCTTCTTGTGATCCCTCCAGCCTGTCAGCTTCCTGGCAGTCAGGCTTCCCAGGTGGCAGCCAGGGCTCCCAGGGGCCATGGAGAAGACAGGGAAGGCAGGGAGGGAAGCTGCCTTTCATCTCCTAGGCCCCAACCCCAAAGTCATGCTGCCTCACTCGCTCCATGTTCTCTTAGTTGAAGGAGTCACAGAGGTCTGCCCAAGTTCAAGGGGAGGGTCAGCTTCACATTGCAAAAAGGGCATGAGTCAGATACATGTTAGTATAGCCATTTTTGGAAATTAAAATCCACAACACCCTCCCTGGTCATTCTCCCAGAAGCTGGATGTTATACTGACACCATCTCCAGGGAACCCCATGACTCCAGCTCTGGGAGGTGAGAAACTCGGGGCCTCAACTGAAGATCACACATAGGACAGGCCTCTGTGGCCCTGACTGGGAGAAGGAAAGGACTCTACCCTGACATCAAGTTCAACCTCTACTGGCAATATATCCAATTACAGGCAGTGCTTTTCTTTGCCCCACAATTACCCTAACAGTTCCTTAGACTGTGGGAGGCCCTCCACTGCCCAAATACACCATTCTCTTTCCGGCCTGGAGCCCTGGGCATAATCCATTCCCTGTGCAAAGTACGGTCTCTGTCCCCTGCCCAAAATTCTTACTAAACTCCACTGAATTTTTAGGTCTTGACTTCCTTGCCACTTCTTTAGGGAACCTCTCCCTCACTATATCCCCCCGTTTAGGTCAGAGCTCCCAGTCTTACATCTTCTAACACTCTGTGTTTCTCTCTGGTAATTATTTTTAAATGTAATTGCTTTAAAATGTCCCTGGGATTTTTTTGTTTTAATCTTGTATGGTAAGATAACAGATGTGAAGACAATTACCTTGAAAGAAGAGCTTGCAAGTTACACTTCCCAGAAGAGGAGCACCACGCATGGCTACATGGCAAAGCACAGGGGTTGGGGGACAAGAAGGAACTTGGGGAGCATATGGGCCAGTGCCTTTAACAAGGTTTCCTCGGGAAGGTGCAGGCAAGGCAGGGTGGGCACACTTGAGTAAATTTAGGATTGGATACTTTGACTAATTCCACAGGCTCTTGGTGTAGAGGCCGTGTTACGGCTTGTGTTTAGATGTCCCCCCAAAGCCTCATACAACCAGAGGTGGGGTTTCTCAGAGGTGGCTGGACCTAGAGTGTGTGACTGATTCCCGGCACAATACTAAGATAAAGAGAGCGAGGACTAAGGTGTGTGATTACTAAATTAGTCCAGACCAGGTGGTCTGCTGTGAGCATATGTGCTTTCCCACCTCCAACCATGGCAGTTTGTATACACCCCTGTATGTTATAGTATAGTCTGAGGCAGCTATATCTCTTCCCAAGGTGAGAGTCCAAGGATATAGATAAACCCAGGAGTACAGTTATTATCACAGGGAAGATGAATGATTGAGTGGTAGGGCAACGGAGATGAGGGAGGAGAAAAA
>PVLD010009639.1:0-75740 GCA_004027595.1 Dinomys branickii
CTAATAAGGACAGAAACCAGAGTCTCCACACTGAGCTACATTTCTGTTTTGTAATTTCTTATTTTGAGACAGGGTCTCACTAATTCTTGACCAAACTGGACTCAAACTTGCATCCTCTTGCCTCACAGATGACCAGAATTACAGGCAGGGATGTCACCACACCTGCTGGGAGCATCCTTTTGAGGACAACAGCTGGGGCTTGCAGGGATTTGGGAGGGAGTGGGTGAGGATCCGGCTTCCTGAAGGTGCTGAGGGCTTTGTGGAAACACCAGTCAGGATTCAGAGTTCTGACGGAACCTCACTTCTCCTAGCCCCTGGGGTGCAGATGTTGGGACACCTTGGAAGACCTGGCAGCTCTGGACCCAAGCAGCCAGACAGGAGTTAGAGAAGAGAGAACAACTTCTGGCTTTCAAGTCACTCAGATTTTGAGCAGGACGGTAGGGACCTGGACTCAGTATCTGCAGCACTTGGGCTTGAATGCCATTCCTCAGCTGCCCCACGCAGTGCAGCGTGAAAGGGGTGATGCGGAAGTGTATGCACACTGCCCCTGGGCAGCTAGAGCCAACCTCAGGCCTTACGCAGCCCAGTTGCCGCATGCTGCATGGTGGGGACAAGAGAACAAGGGAACCAGTCTCTGCCTTCACCTGGCCATGTAGACACACCAGAAGCTGTTCCAAGTCATGAGGGAGGAGCCACCACCAACGCCCTCTGCTAGGCCCTACAGACATGGTAGCCTCAATGGCTGCCCTGTCGTGTGTGTGTGTGTGTGTGTGTGTGTGTGTGTGTGTGCGTGTGTTTTACTGAGCCCAGGGCCTTCACACTGAGATCCATCCCCAGCCCTTTTTATTTTTTATTTTGAGACAGGGTCTTGCTGTGTTGCTAAATTGCCCAGGCTGGGATTGAATTTGTAATCCTCCAGCCTCAGCCTCCCCAAGTGCTGGGATCACAAGCACACATCACCATCCCTCGCTCTGTTCAATTTTGATTCTCAACTTGTTTTAGAATCGGGAATCAGCCAGGCATGGTGGTGCATGCCTGTAATCCCAGCACTCGGGAGGCTGAGGCAGGAGGATCACTGCAAGTTCAAGACCAGCCTGGACTACAAAGTGAGCTCAAGGCCAGCCTGAATTGCATAGCACAACCCTGTCTCAAAAAGACAAAAAAAAAAAAAAAATAGAATCAAGAATCAGCTATGGGTGGTGGCACACTCTTGTAATCTCAGCATTCAGGAGGCTGAGGCCGGAGGATCAGTGCAAGTTTGAGGCCAGCCTGGTTACAAAGTGAATTCAAGCCCAGTCTGAACTACATAGTGCAACCCTGTCACAAAAAGACAAAAATAAAAAAGAACAGAAAAACAACTAGCGAGTTCCAGACCAGCCTGGTGTACACAGGGAGACCTAGTCTCAAAAAACAAAACAACAAAAAATATCAGTAGACAGCAGGGCATGATGGTACACATCTAGAATCCCAGCGTTCAGGAGGCTGAGGCAGGAAGACCACTGCAAGTTCGAGGCCAGCCTGGGTTACATACTGAACCCTGTCTCAAAAAACAAATAAATAAACAAATAAAATGTGCATAGTAACCACGGCCTTGTTTCCAAGAAGAGAAACTGAATTACTCCCTACACAAGCCCTCTGCTGCCACTAAGGGGGTGGCTCCCTTTCTCCTTGGGCAGCCAACCTGTCCAGCCTGCTGCCTCTGGCACATGTGCCTGGAAGTGCTGAGCTCCCCACATGCAAGGGGCACCAAGTGGACGTCCTTCCCAGAGGGGCACCAGGCAGGTGAGGCAGTCTCCACAGCGCTGAGCCTCACACCCTCATGGATGAGACCTGGCCTTGGCCTGAGCAGCAGAGGGGGCCTCTTTATGTCCCTCCTGTGTGCTAAGGAGAAAGCGCTGCAGACCATGAGCCGGGGCCTCCCCCCAAAGCCAGAGACAGCAGGAGCCAGGCCCCAGGGCATGCGTGTGCCCAGGAAGCAGAGCAGCAGGAGAGGCTGGCGCAGGCCAGGGAGGACCTGCCCTGTCCCAGTCTCTTGGGAGCCACAGGGGGAAGGGTGGCCCAGTCCTCTCCTCCAATAGTATCACACCCTCCCCAGCGCACTCTCCATCCGTTTGGAGACAGGCCTCGCCTCCGGGGCCTAGGCCAGGCTATTTCCCACAGGGCAGCCTGGCTGGTTTGCGCCGCCCTCAGTTGGGCACAGGGTTCAGGTGGGAACCAGCCCTTTCCAAAGCCACTGCTTTGTTTCCTTTTAGCCACAGAAAACAGTTGGACGTTGGACTCACTGTCAGTAGTCAGGGAAGGGGCCATAGCTCGGGTGGGTGGATGGCACCTGTTGTGGGCATGGGGGTCCTGAGTCACTAAAGGAAGCAGAGTTGCTCCTTGCAACCTCAGTGTCACCCAAGCAGATGTGACCAAGGGTCCTGTCCACCAGCGCCACTGTTTGTGGGCCCTAGGGGAAAAGCCCCCTCAAGATGGTTGGGGCTAGTTGCCAGGCATGCTAGTGCACACCTGTAATTCCCAGCACTCAGGAGGCTGAGGAAGGAGGATCCCCATGAGTTCAAGGCCAGCCTGAACTGCACAGCAAGATCCTGTCTCAACCCCCCTACCCAAAAAGTGGTTGAGGCTAGAGGGACACACACAGGGACATTCAGATTAGCCCTCCTGGCACACCACACCGTGTTGCTCCTCTCCCAGCAGGACTCTCGGCCCTGCTGCTCTATGACTTTGACCCAGGCTCCCTGGAGGCCTCTCCAGTCTCTGCACGTGGGGAGAATGGAGACCCAAGCCCTGAGGGCCCAGCTTCATTGCCCAGGTGGCAACTCATTGGGCAGCACAGGGAATAGCTGCTTCTCTCTGGGAAGGAAGCTGCTAACGCCCACCAGGAGAGCAACCAGAACGGTGCCAGATGTTTGAAGACCCTAAACTAAATTGCTACTTGAAGGTTATATAGAAACAATGATAGAAATACATGGTGCATGTTTAAATTTTAAAGATTTATTACAACTGGGTGTGGTGGTACACACCTGTAATCTCAGCACTCAGAAGGCCGAGGCAGGAGGGTCACTGTGAGTTCAAGGCCAGCTGAACTACATAGGGAGACCCTGCCTCAAAAAACAAAAAGATACACAAACAAGCAGTACTTAATCAATGAATGGGAGTGACCTTACCCTTCTGCACTTGCACCCAGATGCATGCAGCCCAAACCCTCACCTGGCCTCCACTGGTATCTGCTCTCTGAGGTTCTCTGAGTTCTCACTCTGCCCCCTCATTGAGAATTCTGCTCTGTGCTGTCCTCTTCATCTCTGACTCCAGTATTCAACTTTTATGCTACACTGGCCTCGTTTCTACCAGTTATTCTGTTGCTATGATGTGGTAGGAAACCTGGAAGTGAATGCCGTAGGCCTCTGTCTCAGTCCCTTCCCATTGCAGGGCAAAATACCTGCTGTTGTAGTTTAGGGTTTTGCAAGGGAGAACAATACAATACAGGACACATTTTATATTATTATTTATAATAGTCACCCAAAGAATCGTATACGAGAGAAAAAGGAAACTGGTCCACACACTTAAGACCAAGGAATCTAGCCAAGGGCCTGGATCCCACAGAAATGTCCTATATGAGTCCAGCTGAATAGCTAGAGCTCACAACAATGTCTCATGCTGCCTGTTTCACAGATCTGTGCTGGGATGGCCCAAATGTCAGTGGTGGAATCTAGTCAGTCTGTGCAGGATGAAGGATCTGTGCCAGCAGGCTGAGGGATCTGCACTGGAGCCAGGAAGTGACATGCAAAGTAAGAACCAGAGCTCCCCTGAAAGGTACCACAACCATCCTCAGCAACGGTGAGATCACAAGCTCCTCTGAGCATCAGGAAAACTGAGCTTCCTTTAGGAAAGCTAACGCAACAAGCTTTGTTAGGAGACTGAGCTGTGCATCTTCTTTCCTTCCAGAGCCAGGAAATTATGCTCAGAATAAGGACCAGAGTCCCCCAAAGTGAACTGTAGACATTCTCTGTTCCAACAAGGTCCTGAGCTCCTTGAGGGATGAAAACAGCCAAGTTCATGAGGAAAGCCAGCATGACGAGCTCCCTCAAAAGAACCAACAGCTCCTTACAGCTTCCACCAGCACCAACAGCCTTTCTCCACTCCCAAGAGCTTCTTCTTAGCTCCCAACAGCCTAACTTTTTCTCTTCCAGTTCTGCCTGTTATGCTGCTGGCAACAGTCCCCAGGTGGGCCTCCCACACCCAGCACCAGCTCACTCAGCTCAGCTGCGGTTATAAGCTGACCGCCAGTTGTCAGTCCACCACACCTGACACCATAACTTAAAGGCGGGGAGGTTTGTTTGGCAGAATTTCAGTGGGTTCAGTACATGGCTGGCTGATCCAAGGCAGGAGCATCATGGCAGAAGGGCCTGGTGGAGAAAAAGGTGCTCCCATCATGGTGTCCAGGAAGCAGAGAGAAAAGGGAAGCACCAGGCATGAGAACATGCCCTTCCAGGTCACCCCCAGTGAGCTCCTCCAGCCAGGCCCCGCCTCCTACGGCACAGTCAGCCTGAGCTCATCCACGATGGATCCTCTGATGAGTGCCCAGTTGTTGAGGACCATTCTATATAACTGTTGGGAAAATCATTTCATAATTAAGTTATGATTAGGACTTGTCGAGGCCTAGTATCTTGCCGTGTGGGCCGGCTCTGATGTGTGGGAACACAGCCCGGCTGTAAGGCAGTGACACCCCAGGACAGAATCACATTAGCTGCGGACATCCTGGATGCTTGAGAATTCAGTAGTAATAAAAATAGCTTCACCTTGAGGAAAAGACAAACTCCATAACCTGCTTTCTTGCCCTGCTGTCCTCAACAACATGAAGATCCTCATTAGATAAAGTCCCCGCCCCCTTCTAAGTCGCCCGCTGTCGCTGAGTCATCAACTTCTGAGAGATCCCACCAGCCTGAGTCCTCCGATAATCCCTCCAATCATTGCACACAACCAATAAATAGTGGCTGATTCAGCGTGTCTCTGTCTCTGCCCATCCTGAGGCACTGACCTTCCAGCCCTGTCATACATTACTAAGTTTCTCTCTGTTCCTTATTCCATCCTTTTGCTGTACTCCTCATGCAGGAAGTTGGGGATCTGGGCCAGGCCCTGATATCTCATGATCCAGTCACCTTCCAAAGCCCCCAGTCTGCACTCACATGAGGGTTCAGGGGACATCTAGACCTAAACCACAACAGCGTTCTGTCAAGACAGGGTTAGGGCGACAGAGGTGCCCCGAGTGCTGGGGGTAGACCCACACGCCATCCAGGCCTGGAGGGTATTAAAGGTGAGTAGATCAGCCTCAGCTTCCCGGCGTAGTACACGGGCCACAGAGGGCACCTGAGAATGAAGAGCCGACTCCCACACTGGGCGGCCTTGCGGTGTGCAGACTGGTGAGCCGCCCGGCGGGCTGTGAAGCTGAGATGGGTGAGTGCCTGCCGATGGCAGAGAGCAAGAGGTTCTGGGGTCCAGATTTGCAGGGACTTTACCCAGGACTTATTCCTGCGCATGACGCTGCTTTGGGGTTCTCATCTTCATCTTTAATTTCTTTCTTTCTTTGTCCTTTCAGTGGTGCTGGGGATCAAGCCCAGGTACTTGCTCTGCCACTGAGCCACATTTCCAGCTCTGGGCAGGGGGACAGGTGACCTGGTGCACTCAGCTCTTCCCGCTGTGGTGTGAGCCCGGGCCGCTGTGCATCATCTCCCACCAGGAGCTCTGAGGGTCCTCAGGCGGCCCAGGGCCTTCGCCACTCACTGCCACCAGGCAGGTCCTCGGGAGGCAGAGAGGCTCCCCACGTGTCCTCTGTTCAAGAGGAGCCCCAGGCACCTTCCTTACGCGGTACCAGGGGCCTTGCTGTGGCCTTGCACATTCTTGGGGTTGCCCTCTTCCGGGTCCACCCCTCCACTCGGACTGGGGGAGGAGGCCTGAGACCCTGAGCGTGCCCCCGCCGTGTCTTCCCAGCACTGAAAAATACTTCTGAGAAAATACTTGTCAAACAAGCAACAAGGATAAATGCAGAATTGAGGATCTATACACAGCTTGTCTGATCTTTAAAATTCTGTCTTCCAGGCTGGTGATTTAACTCAGCAACACAAGCACCTGCCTGGCAAGTGCAAGGTCCCGAGTTCAAGTCCCAGTATGAAATAAATAAATAAATAAATAAATAAATAAAATTCTCCTTCATTTATTTATTTGGGCCTTGGTTGGTTTTTGAGGCAAAGTCTTACTATGTAGCTCAGGCTGCTCTTGAACTCACTATGTAGCCCAGCCTGGCCTCCAACTCATGGTGATCATCCTGCCTCAGCCTCCCAAGTGCTGGATTTACAGATCTGTGCCACCACTTAAAATTCTCTTTTGTTATTGTTTTTGCTCTTCTTTTGATGTGAGAAATGATACTTCGAGTGAGATTGTTCAGGAAACCACAAATGTCCTTGTGATCTTTCTCACTTTGAGAGCAGCCTTCGCCGAGATGTAAAGCTGAGACCTCTCAGCAAACCCCAGGTCCCAAGTCCCTGCAATCACTTTCCATCCCTGAGCGGAGTGCACACAGTTCCCGGAGCACAGCAGGCTCCCCAAGGGCCCCAGGGCTGCCACAGCCCAGCTGCACTTGGCCTGAGCCAACAGACTGACTTGGGCAGCTCATGGCTACTTCTGCCCTAGCGGAGAAGATAGTTTGGTCTGTGGAAGCTCCCAGCTTGGGCAGATTCAGTCAATCTCAAGCCTTGTGGTGGACCCGACGCTAGCCCTTGCCAGGACCAGAGATCACAAGCAAGCTGCTTCTTAGCAGCCACATGCACACACACTTACACATACACAGCCAGTGTCAGCACCACTGCCGCTCACTCTCCTCCACCCTACACACCAGCACAAGCACCCCCTCCTTGAGCCCCTGCACCTCTCATGCCTTCCCCTGCCACGGGCCGCCAACCAACCCAGCAGCACGGAACTGAGCTGCTTCTCCCTGGGGCATGCACATTTCCGACCCAGACAGTGAGCTCCAACATGGAACTCAGGCTGAGCCCAAAGTCTTCTTATTCTCCAATACTGTGGATTGCAGGATGGCCTTGGCTGTAGTAGATGCCACATAGATAAGGATCAGCTCTTAGATGCTCTTAAAGCACACAGGATATAGAGGTAACCAGGAGAACCGACATGATGCTACATGCCTGTAATTCCAGCACTCAAGAGGCTGAGGCAGGAGGATTGCCATGAGTTTGAGGCCAGCCTGCGCTACATAGCAAGACTTTGTCTCAAAGAAAAAAAAAAAAAAAACCTAAATACAGAACCTTAAGCAGAAGCAGCTAGGAAGGAAAGTAGGCGTTGGAACTAACTGAGCCTGGGACTCCAGCACTGTGAACCCCAGCACCCTGCATGAGGACAGGACAACCTGAGCCCAGAGGGCAGAGTCATGGTCAGAGGGGGAAATGAGCTAATGAACAAGGCTGGATGAGAGGCCACAAAGATCCAGACAGGGGAACAAAATTCTGTCCAATGGGTTATAGGAGGCAAAAATAGGTGTTGCCGAGCGTGGTGGTGCCTGCCTGTGATCCTAGCACTGTGGCAAGGCCAGAGCAGAAGGATGACTGTCTCAACCCTCGCCCCCCACAAAGAAAAGGAATTGGTGGGAGAGCGCCTGGGCAGGCTGAAGCATGTTTTTCCTGTGTGGACACAACGCCAAGACTGCCGGCTCAGAATAGGATGTGCCCATGACCTCTATGGCCTCTGGAGCCCACCAGTGTGAAGAGAGAGTTCTACTTCCTGTCTCATTAGCCAGGCCACGCCTCTGTCCCCCTGCATCACTGCCATTCCAGGCTCCAGGCCCTCAGCCAGCTCTAAAGATTCCCCTGTGGCCTGGGGTCAGATTTCCGCCAGGGGGTGTTTGGAGCTGAGCCGTGCAGGGCCCACTGTGATGCATGCTGCAGAACTGCCTCTCTCTGACAGCTGTGACCTCAGTCTCTGCCGGGAGCGGCCAGGGGGAACAAGGGGACATCAGAGTGGACCCTGGCCAGCCGCTCAGACACAGAGCCCATTCAGCACAGGGGTGGGGTGCAGGAGCTACCCGGCTGCTTCTTATAAGGGGTGACCTCTTAAATGAGCAGAACATTTTGTTTTGCAAATCAGATATACAAATAAACTGATAAGAATTTTTTAAAAGTCTACAATGAGGATCTGGAGTCCTGGGAGCAAAGCCTTGGGTTTGGGAGCTCCAGCCTGGTGGAGGAAATGGATTCGAAATGGCCAGGAGGAAGCAAGGGGGCCAAATTTCATGCCTATTTTAGTTTTTCAGTGAAGTCCAGTTTCCTCCCTGCTTTGTATACACAAGCAAAGGGCAGTTGTTAGCACGCTGATTTCAGATAACCTACATCCTTAGAGCAGATGAAGCTTATCTTAGTGGGTGCTAATCAATGACTGCAGTTTCAAAATACACCCCCCATGGGTAATAATGAAGTGAAGGGCAGATAAGACTTCACTGAGCAATTACTATGCAGCAGGTGCTTAGCACACAGAAATACTGCAGGGGCTGGGGTGTGGCTCATCCTGAGCAAATGCTTAGCATTCAGGAGACCACGGGTCTGAGCCACAGCAAAAAGGAAGGGGAAGAGAAGAGAGAGAAGAGAGAAGCTGGGGAGAAGGGGAAAAAAAGAGAAGAAGCTGGAGGTGGTGGCATCCACTGTAATCCTCGCTCTGGGAGGCTGAGGCAGGAGGATCACAAGGTCAAGCCCAGCCTGGGCAAGTTGGCTATTCAATAAGATCCTGTCCCAAAATATAAAATAAATAATAATAGTACATTTAAAAGGCTGGGACTACAGTGCAAATTCCCTGGATTTAATCCATATATATTGCTGGCCCTATTTATCCAAAAATCCTATTCTTGAAGATCTGTTGCAAAGAAGTAAGATCATTAGTACAACACAGGTGTGTGTGTGTGTGTGTGTGTGTGTGTGTGTGTGTGTGTTAGAGAGAGATATAGTATTGTTCACAGTGGCAAAAGCTAGAAATAGTGAATATTGATAAACACGGGAGCTGGCAAAAGTACGTTATTTTTCAAATCACAAAATATTACGCATGGCCAAGCATGGTGCCACATGCCTGTAATCACAGCACTTGGGAGACTGAGGCAGGAGGATTGCCATGAGTTTAAGGCCAGCCTGGGCTACATAGAGACCCTGTCTCAAAACAAAACAAAGCAACAACAAAAAAGAAATTATGCAGTCATTAAACTCAGAGTTTTTGCAGGTGACTGGGATGAAATTCCAAAAAGTATGGCTGAGTAAGATGTGTACAACTGTGTATAGTATGATTCCCTTTTTAAAATGACCTAAAGATCTTTTAGATGATTATACACACTCACTTAAGAGTGTGTATTTATATAACTTCATGACTGTATTATTTATGGGGAAAATATGCATGGAACATTGTAAGTTGTCAGTGTGGGATGGGTGCTCTGGGTTGGCAGCAAACCATGCCTTAAGAGGGCAGATTAGAGGAGAGACATCAGATTACACCTGTAATCTCAGCTACTCAGGAGGCTGAGGCAAGAGGATTACAAGTTGAAGGCCAGCATGGGCAACTCAGTGAGATTCTGTCTCAAAATACAAAACTAATGAAGGCTGGGTATGCTTCTCAATAGCAGAGTACCCCTGGTTTCAATCCTGGACACCACAAAAAAAGAAATATCAAGCCCAGTATGGTGGCACATACCTGTTATCTTAACGCTAAGAAGGCTGAGGCAGGAGGATCACTGTGAGATCAAGGCCAGACTGGGTTATATAGCAAGATCCTGTCTCAAAGAAAAAGAAAGAAAGAAAGAAAGAAAGAAAGAAAGAAAGAAAGAAAGAAGGAAGGAAGGAAGGAAGGAAGGAAGGAAGGAAGGAAGGAAGGAAGGAAAGAAAGAAGGAAAGAAAGAAAGAAAGAAAGAAAGAAAGAAAGAGGGAGAGAGAGAGAGAGAGAGGGAAAACAGTCCTTTGATGGTTCTCAGTGACTATGTGCCCGCTGCTTGTATTTTGCAAAGTCTGCTAATGTTAGCCTGCTGCTGAGGTCACAGGAAGCTCTCCTGCCCCTCCCCAGGAAGTAGACATTCCCATGGTTACTCATTCTGGAAACCGGAAGATCCAGGCAGAGAATAAGGCTGGTCTTAGTGCAGGGGGAGGAGGGGCCTTGAGGAGCTCTAAGTGGTCCCTGGGCAGGAAACCACTGGTGCAGCCAGCTCAGGAACCGTGATAGTGACAGGGCGGCCCACAGCTTCCCTTCCTGGACAGCTGTGGAGAAACAAGCCCTGACCTTTGCACAGGAGGTGTGTCCCAGCCCAAGGTCAGAGGCCTCACAGATCCTGCCAGGGCCTCACCATGCCCCCCACCCCATGCCTTTCCCTATGCAGCCATCTGCTCCTGCGCTGGAAGGGACCGACCTTCTTTTTTTTATTTTATTTATTTATTTATTTATTTATTTTTTATTTTAAAGACAAAAGAATGGAGACATATAAACCAGAATAAGCCATAAACAATACTGAAAATACAAAATTATACAGATTATAGTAGGGAATTAGCACTGGATACTGTATTACATAATGTTATCTTCACATTAGTTAACACATAAACATTAAAGGAAATACCAAATTATAGAGAAGATAGTAGGGAATTAGCACTGGATGCTATATAACATAAAGTCATCTTCACTTCTGTTAATACAAAAACGATTGAGGAAATACAAAATTATAGAGAACATAGAAGGGAATTAGCTCTGGATGCTGTCCTACATGGTGTTACCTTCACATTTGTTACTCAGTTACACAGATGATGGCCCATTTGATCATTCAATTTTCTCCTCCTTCATCTCCGTTGCCCTACCACTCAATCAGTCCTCTTCCCTGTGATAATAACTGTACTCCTGGGTTTATCTATACCCCTGGACTCTTGCCTTGGGAAGAGATATAGCTGCCTCAGACTATACTATAACATACATGGATGTGTACAAACTGCCATGTTCGGAGGTGGAAAAGCACCTGTGCTTACAGCGGACCACCTGGCTCCATCCCATCACCATGCTATGGGTGGGGGCGGGTCCAGTCCATGGGGTACCCTCAGCACAGCCCACAGCGGAGCAGCCACGGGGCCCACAGTGGAGCAGCCACGGGGCACGCGCCTCTATCGGGGCACCCTTGGTGACCCGTTCGGCTCTGTCCCATTGCCTCGATGCCAGAGGCCCTTTCTTCTCCTCCTCCCTCCTCCTGATCTCCAGTATTACAGTTCCCCACCCCTTGAAGCTGGGCATTGGACAAACTTACAATGCTTGGTATAAGGGCTTGAAATCTCCCTGGCCCGTTCTCACTGTATTAGTTTAGGGTATGAACTGAGTTTAAAGATTAGTTCTAGAATAGAGTTGGAGGATTTTCTCGGGTCTGCTGTATAGAGTATGTTGTTTTTCAGACTCCCGGTCTGCTGCTTTTCACCTAATTTGTTGCTATGGGTTCATACAAGGTTCATATGTGTAAGCTGTAAGGTGACCCTCTTGGTACTCACATTAATAGTTTGGGGTGAGTCCTGAAGACCGTGGATTCGTCCCATTGTTGCCAGGAACAGGCAGTGCTTGCTCAAGCCGCCGAGACTCAAGGTGCTCCCAGAGAGAGAGTTCAGGGTGGGAGCTGAGTCCTGGCAACCCAGCTCATGCTTCCTGCTTGATGTTGGTGTGAGAAGGGCGCAGAGCCATGTGATCCACCTCCATCTGTTTCTCCCTCCAGTTGCGGTGCTGGAGCCCCTGTCCACTCCTTGGCCGGATCCCTGGGAGCTGATGCAGCTTGCCGCCGAGGTTCCCCGCTGCTCTCTGCCAGCAGTGGCTCACCCAGTGGAGAGGCAGAGGGTCATTGCCTCGAGGCAGGCACAGAGCTGGGCATGGTGGGCTGTGTACTAGTTGCACTGATTCTCTCCAGGCGCTGATTAGGAAGGTTGCCACAGGGTGGGGACTCTGCCCCAGTGGCTGTCGTAACTTCTCATTCTCACACTGGGTTCGACAACTGCTCCCGACCACCATTGCCTCCTTTCCTGGCTGCACCCTCCTCTCTCCAGCCCTGGACCAGCTCTTGGAACTCCGCTCTCCCCTGGCCAAGTCGGGAGGCTTCCATGAGCATGGGTCTCCAAAGCTGAAGCTGTGAACGCTGGAACGAGGGCATGAGCCAAGGGTATGTTTGGAGCGGTGATTTCCTCCTTCTCCTCTCCCTCCAACTGCACCATGGCGGATCTCCGATCCTTTCCTCCAGAGAGGTTTTGCTTAGTCTTCAATTCCCATTTCAGATCCTTCCTGAGTTCAGGATACTCACCTCTTTCCTTTCTGTCTCACATGTTGTTATATTCCTAAATTCCTTTGTCTGAGTGGCATTCCTCCAAGAGGTTCTCTCTCTGCTGCCTACCCAGTCACCATCTTGAAGTCCTCTCATAAAATTTATTTAGTTATTTGTTTCTTTCTAATGAATTGACCATTACATTTCTGAAGTTCTGAAACGACCAACAGCCCATAGAAAGATACCACTTTAGGCTCCTGCTTGAAACCAACAGCTACAGAAAACTGCTGGCCTTGATTCAGGGCCACAGGACTGACCTTCTTCAGTTGTCACAATCGCAGCCCAGTTGCTGCAAGAGGTTTCTTTACAAAGTGATGCAAGCTGGATGTGCCTCCTTTTCCTCTTGAGAAGACACGGAGGTGACTAACCTACACCAGCCACCAAGGTGGTCGCAGAATGGGTCCTGAAGTTGTTCAGGTGACTGCAGAAGAGACCTGATGCTTTCAGTGGTTCCAAAGGTCACTGCTCTGAGAAGACATCAGCCCATGCTGTGGTAACTTCTATGGGGACAAACAGGCAGGAGCAGCTTATCTGGGGAGGGGTCAGCATCAAAGGCCACATGCATGGACCTCAGGAGGTGAAAGCAAGGGTGCATGTGCTGATGTGCAGAGTTTGTCTTTAGGTACATCTGGGGAAGGGGTCCTTGGAGATGGATTCTTTCCCATCACTGGAATAAAATACCCCAGACCTGCAATTTACAGGAGAGGTTCATGTGACTCATGTTCTTGGGGGGTTCAGTCCATGAGGAGCTCGCTTGGAGGTGGAAACATCAGGGCAGAGGGCTCTGGCGGAGGGCAGCCAGGAAGAAGACAGAGCAGGGAGGAGCTGGGGACAAGAATGAACCCTTCCAGATCCCACCCCAGGGACTCATCCACCAGACCCCGCCTCCTACAGCACCTTCAGCCAGGCGTGAACCCACCGATGAGCACAGCATCCTGTGATCCAGTCGCCTTCTGAAGCCCCAGCTCTGAACACACTTTTGAGAGTTATCTAGTTCTATACCGTAACACCTCCAATCCAGCTGGGTAGGGTTCCCAGGGTTGTGATCTGAGTGTGAACGAAGGATGACGATTGTGTGCCAAGCTGGGGAGGCAAGGTGTCTGTGACATGGCTCCAAATCTACACATGCAAAGTACAAAGCTGGTCTCCTTGCTGTGCTGCTGAAAACCCACCCGTGGCCTTCGTGGGGTGAAGTCCTGATCTCCTCATTGCAGGCATGGGGAGCTCTCTACACCCCACTGCATATATCCCTGCACCCCATGGCACAGCCACAGGGAGCCTCTGCCTGCTTCTGTTTCTAAGAGCATGGCCCACTTCTGACAGCAGGCTCCAAGCACATCCTCAGAGGGTTGGCTTAGAACATCCCCTCTTGGGGAACCTTCCTTGAATACCCTCCTCCCAGGTTTGGTTAAGTCTTCTACTCGGTGGCCCTGGAATCGGTGTTTATTATGCTTCACTGGGATGAGACAAGCTTGTATCCAAGCATTTGGCATGGAGTTAGAGCTTGTCATCATCCACTGAATGAAAGGCAAAGGCACGCAGTTTCACACAGGCAGATGTAGGCGGAGTAGCCTTCTTCTGAGTAGACCCTACCCAGCTGGATTGGAGGTGTTACTGTGTAGACCTAGATAAGCCCCCAAAGCCTGTGTTCAGAGCTGGGGCTTTGGAAGGCGACTGGATCACAGGAGGCTGTGCTCATCGGTGGGTTCACTCCTGGCTGAAGGTACTGTAGGAGGCGGGGCCCGGTGGAGGAGTCACTGCAGTGTGATCTGGAAGGGTTCATTCTTGTTCGCAGCTCTGCATGTAGACTTCTTCATTCAGCAATCCATGCCTGTGCCCTCAGCTGCCACAGATGCCCCCCAGACAGTCCTGACCCGGCACCCAGTGTGGTGTCTACGACCCTCATGGGCTCCAGCCACCTGTGTTCCGTTTCCCAAATGTGCGTGTCTTTTCCTATACAATATGACAGGTCCACAACCAGTGTTTGGTAAACTGCCAAAGGGAATCAGGCGTGGTGGTGCACACCTGTAATCCCAGCGCTCTGGGAGGCTGAGGCAGGAAGATCACAAGTTGGAGTCCAGACTGGGTGACTTAGCGAGCCTGTGTTTTAAAACAAAAGAACAAAAAAGGCCCAGGGATATAGGTCAGTGTAAAGGCCCTGAGTTCAAATCCCAATGTTGAAAAAAAAAGGATTAGTCCAATCAATGAAGAAGTGTGTGAATAAAGAAAGTTTGAAGTTTTACTCATTACCAGGCAAGTTTTCGAGGTGGATTGGAAGCAGCCTGGGGTACTGCTACAGACCCTGAGAGAAAGGAAGTCCTCCCAGCCTGCTGGAAGTAGGCAGAATTTTTTTTTTTTACCACACAATGAAACTGATGTCCTGACTGGAGGTCATGCAGCCAATTACATAACGGTGAAGTTGGCCATGATATTGAGATTGATAGCAGGCATTTCCAGAGTCCTGGGTCATCAAGATCTCATGCCTATTTCTGGTACCACATAATGGACTTGTTACTTCTCAGCAAAATAATGATTGCTTAAAACTGTACACACTTTAGAACTGAGAGAGTCTTGTAAAAAAGACATCTGAGCTGGCAATTTGTGGTTAAATCACTTGCCAGGGTTGCCCAGCTCTTAAAACTCAAGTTCTCTGGTTATGCAGCCGGCAGACTTTCCAGGGTCTGATATCTGCCTCCAGCACTGCAACGAACAGTAGTTAAATATTAATTCGTGGCTCCCCTGTGGGAAAACACTATCATTTCCTATCAGTGTCATCATTTCCTACTTCTAAGAAATGTCCAAGGGAGTCACAGACCAGGCCTGTAGAAACTTCACATAAGAGAGCCGATAAGATCTAAAGAGGTTACAAGGAGGAGTCAGACTATCACATCTGTGCATGTGCCAGTGTGTGAGGCATGTCTGTGGTGGTGTGAGGAACACCTGGTGCTCTAGGGCACTTGAATTGTGACCATGGTGTATACCTGTAATTCCAGCACTGCGGAAGCCTGAGGCAGGAAGATGTTGCGTTTAAGCCCAACCCAGGCAATTTAACAACTTAATGATTCCTTGTCTCAAAATTTAAAAATAAATCAGTACAGTTTTAAAAAGGGCTGGGAGTATACCTCAGTACAGAAGGCCTGATCTCACTCCCCAGTACCACACACATACATATACACACACCAAAGTGTGACTGTGAAGAAAGATAAGCAAATCTCCAATGCAGTCTCTACAGAGCGGGACTTTAAGTTATATCTGCCAATTAATTAACACGTTTTATGTTAAAAATTCTCATATAGTTTTCTGACTTTAAAAGTTAAAAATATAATCCAAATGACTAAATCTATTTATGTATGCTTTCATTCAAAATGAAAGTGCATTAGTTGGCCTTTCCATTGCTGGGACACAATTCTCCAAACCCACAGCCTAAAGCAAGAGAAGCTGGATCTGGCTCCAGGGTTCAGGGGATTCAGTCCATGGTCGGCTGCTCCAAGGCAGAAGCATTATGGCCAAAGCAGGGGAGCAGAGCTGCTCAGTTCATGGTGGCCAGGAAGCAGAGCAGGGGACAGACCAGACAGGAAAGGGACAGAGACTTAGTACCTAGAGTCAGTCCTCCATGATCAGCCAGACACGCCCGGAAGGGTACTCCACCCAGCCCTGGGGGACCCAGAAGCCAGTCAAGTTGGAAATTAAGCTTCTCCGTCACGGAGTCCAGGTACATACTCTCTCCACCATATAGCAGGGGAATAAAACAGACAAATCTTACCTCTGCTGGTTTATATTTTGGTGGGTGGGAGACATGGATTATAACCAAACCCTAAGTTACATATTGTATCAAGTGACAATTAGTTTACAGAAAAATACAGTAAGGACAGGAGGAAGGGGACGCTGCCATGGAAGGGGCTACCCCTTCAATCAAGGTGTTCAGTAAGTGATATCTGAGCAGGACCTGAGGTGAGAGGCAAGTGTGTCTTGGGGGAAAACTTCACCTTGTGAACAGAGCTGTAAAACAAAATTCTTACCTGGGTATGGCGGTGCACATCTGCCATATCAGTGCTTGGGAGGCTAAGGCAGGAGGATCGCTGTGAGTTCGAGGCCAGCCTAGGCTCCACAGTGAGACTTTGCCTCAAAAACACAAACAAAAATTCCTCCCAAAGAGCTTATATCCATTCAGCTGCCTTTGAACAGAGGCTATAGAGGCAGAGTTTTCCGATAATCCAGCCTGTCTGTGCATGCCAGCAGGGCCACAGCGTGGGGAAGTCAGGGGCAGTTCAGAGCACTGTGGCACAACCCTCAGTGTTTCCTTTGGTCTCCCTTGCCTAAGCTCCACATCATCTGCTCACCTTGGCACCTGTGGCCTCTGTCTGCTCAGCTGGGGCTTTTCTACCCATGGCCACACCCTTGGGGTCCTTTCTCACCAAGTTCTGAACCCTCCTTCCTTTCTGGCTTCAGCAGATGAGCTCAGTGGAGGCCAGTTAATGCCTGAGTCCCAGCCTAATATTAGCCAAGAGTCCAAAGCTGTCACCCAACTCCCAGGCAAAGGAAGGCTCCCAGATGCCCAGAGGATAGGCACGGATCTTTATTTTATTATATATACATTTTTAAATGTTTGCTTTTTGAGACAGGGTCTTGCTATGTAATTCAGGCTGGCCTTGAACTCACTAGGTAGCTAGGCTGGCCTCAGACTTGCAGCAATCCTCCTGCCTCTGCCTCTGAGCCCTGTGATTATAAGCCTGCACCTCCACGCATGGCTATTTTATATCTTGATCTTCTTTTCTCGTCATAACAGTGTGGGCAGTGGCATGTGTCAGGCTCTGGAGAGGGAAAGAGCAAGCAAATGATTAGCATCATTTAAATTTTACAAAACCTTTGACCTGAAACCTAGGGTCCTTTAAGTGATGTGATTGCTTTAGGCTTCCTTTTCCCTGTCTCTGCTCCTCTCCTCCTTCCTATCCCAACACACGCACATATGCACACACACACATGCACACTGTCCCTCTCCAGGTTGGATTTTTGCAGCCTCCAAGCCCAACATCATCGCTGGCATCGTCAGCTGCTGCAGCTCAGTCGGGTGCAGGGGAGTAAGGGCGCATGAAGAGCAGAGGGCGCCGAGGTGGTGTCACAGGTGAGCCTCATCAATGGCCGGAAAGTTCGGATTTTAGCCACAGAGAAACACTTCCCACGGCATCTCGTTGGGCACTGAAGTTCCAAGGGATGCTTATTGGTTTCTAAGTAATCACAACCCTTTGGTGGCCTCTATTTTGGGGCCGTGCTGGCTTTCACGCATTGAGGGAGCTTCTTTCCTAAAGGCCCCTCCAAGCTCTGGGAGGAGACTGGGGGAGGGGACAGATGCCACATATCCAGGCTGGAAGGGCCACATCTGTGTCCTCAGAGCAGCTCCATGCTGAGTGTCCCTCCAGACAGTGTCTCTAGGGTATTGCATCCTTAGCCTTCCTGCTTTTTAAAAGTTTGGGATAGAGCCAGGCATAGTGGCACACACCAATAATCCCAGCACTTGGGAGGCTGAGACAGGAGTCCTGCGGATTCAAGGCCAGCCTGGGCTACAAAGTGAGTTGAAGGCCAGCCTGAACTGTATAGATCCTGTCTCAAAATGACAAAAAAAATTGGGGGCAGGGTCTTGCCACACTGCTAAATTGCCCTGGCTGGGCTCAGATTTGAGATCCTCTTGCCTCAGCCTCCAGAGTGCTGGGATCACAGGTATGCACCACCACACCTGGCTGCACTAATATTTTGGGGCTAGAGAAGAACACAAACCACAAAGCAGCACTCTGGAATTATCACCCAGGGAACACATGGGTGGCCTAGAAGCCAGACTCCCATTGCCAGCATGTGACCTTGAGAGGGGACAAATCCTGTCCCCAGCAGTGGCAGTGAGGCTGGCACACGTCTAGGTGACCTCCGTCAGAGGCCTGCTTTGTTGCAGCTGGCGCTGGGTCCTTTCATCTCTGGCCACCGCTGAGCAGCTGCTCCATTCTCCAGCGCCTGTCCCTAGAGGCCTTGCAGGGCCAGGGATCAGAGGAGCCGAAACCCGAGTGCATGAGCTGTGCTGTGGCCTCCCAGGAATGCTGTCCTCAGCCACAAGAGAAAGCAGTGAAACAGGAGCCACTGGGGCTTCACCTGTCAAGCCACCATTGATTCAACTGCTGTGCTCACCAGCTGGGGAAACTGAGTCCTGGGAAGGAAAGAACAGGTCTAAATGCATCCACTTAGCTGTGCCTGTACATGTTGCTTACAGTAGTTGTGCAGGAGAAGTTTTTTTCACTGTATAGTTCAGGCTTCTCCTGCTCTTGAAGTCACTGTGTAGCCAAGGTTGGTCTCAAAGTCACTTCAATCCTCCTGCCTCAGGTCCCAAGTGCTGGGAGGACAGGCATGCACCACCACACACAGCTACTGCATTACTGTTCTTGCTGTTAATTTTTACCTTTTTAAAAAAAGCACTTTTGACTCACTGCCTACAACCCTCCAGAGTTTAAACTGTTGCTCAAAGCTCATTTAAAAAAAGGTTTTTTTGCTTTTGCAGTAATTTTTAAAAACCACATTCTTTGGACAGTCTTGCTTTCAGCTCTGCTGCAAACAGACAGAATTTACAACGCAGGAAGATAATGTAGGAATGAGGCCTCAGCCAAATTTTGAGCGGGGCCCAAAATATCCCTTACGAAATGGTTTCCTCACCCAATAAATTTTCCCCCACTCCTGGTTTGACAAGTGACCTTTGAAGGGAGAAATCACGGGGACAGACAGCTGCCACCAGGAGCGGGAGAGAGGGCACTGGGGACTTCTTCCCTCTGGGGAAGCTTCACAGCCTGATGGCTGAGGCTTACAGATGTGTCCCCAAACTGGCCCCAGCCGTCCCTCATAGTTGCGACTTGTATTCCAGTCAAATGTTCCTCCTTGCTCGGGGGAGCTGCAGGCCCCGCCCCAGGTGGTCACCTGTCACTCTCCTCGGGGACAACGCTGCTTGAGTTTAACTTGTGTTTTCTCATGTACATCTATTTCTCATATGCATTCATTCAGCCGATTGTTAAATGTTGAGTACTTATCAACAATGCTGGGTGTGTGTGTGTGTGTGTGTGTGTGTGTGTGTGTGTGCGCCCATCCACAGGCTGTTTTTTATTTTGAGACGGTCTCTGTAAATCGCTAAGTTGCCTTGGTTGGGGTCAAGCTCAAAATTCTCCTGCCTCAGCCTTCCAGAATGTTGAGACTACAGCGTGTGCCACCTCTACTGGCCCAATCAGTGATTCTTGACTGCATAAGCACAACCCACACTTTCGTCCTTCAAGTGTCTACTGCAGAACTAGCTCAGGGCTCAGGTGGAATTTAGGAGGTAAATAGGGTGTGTGAGCTGATGGAGAGGAGGGGGCCAGGACTGCAGAAGAGGAAGGGCAGAGCGGAACCTGCAAAGTCCAGAGGCAGGACTGGGCCAGCTCCTCCTCCACAGAACATCCTACAGCTTGGCGTCACCTTGGGGAGCAGTGTGTGGTGGATGAGCAGTGGAAAGCGCTCTCTATAGGACAGCTGTAAATACGGCAACGTGAGAGATTCACTCCGGACTTACATCCGGTCCACTTTTGGGGATGTCAAAAACTCCGAAAGAAACATAAAAATATTGATCGTCCCACATGTGTGAGGTGAGCACCTTGCTAAATATATCCTTAAGCCCCCCTCGAGGTCCACAGTGCAGAACAGGTCAGGTCCCTATAGAGCGAACGGTGGAGGATGAGGGGCTCCGCCGGGAGGGGGAACAGAGCCTGGTCCCCTTTGAGGAGTCTCAGCTCCAGGCTCTGCTCAGCGAAGCCTTGGTCTGCCCAGGCCTCGCGCATGCCACAGGAGCCCCAGCACTGGGTTTGGAGCAGGGATAACAGCGAGCGTCCCAGAGCCTCTTCTGTCTCACTGACCCAGAGAATGAGCCTGCTGCGTGTGACATCCAGGAACCCCACCAACTGGCAGAATCAGGTCAGCTTTGGCTCTCCCAGACCCTGACATTTCCCAGGCCCACTCTTCTCAGATTTGTCCACATATATTTGGCAGTGCCTTCCCGGAAGTACATATCACAACCTTGACTGATCTCGCTCCGGCCAGACTCCTTCCTAGCATGCCACTGAATAATTCACCATGGACGAAGACAGTATCTTTCATCTAGACATCTTAAGGAAAGTTAATGACAACCAAGCTTCATTGTTTCTGTTTTGGGTATGAAGAAAGTGACTCACAGAGGGGCTAGTGATTTTCTTTCACCAGTAGAATTATGGGAAGTATGAATGAAACTTAGGATGAAACTATTTCATTAACCTTTAAACCCTGTACGTTCCCCTTTATATTAATACAGTTTACAAAAATAATGACATCTTTGCAGAGAGAGGCTACTCCTTTGCTCTCTTATTAAATGTGACTTATCTGGGCTAAGGCATCTACTACAAGGCCAGCTTGAGCTGTGTGATGCAAAACAGGGACAATTTCTGTTTTATTGGTGATCTCTGGACCAGTCACAGTCTGTGCGTTCATCCACCCATCCATTCACGCATCTGTTCATTAGTTCATTCTATGAGCACACAGCTGAGTCCCTGTTACACCATCTATAAAATGGACGTAGTAATGTTGCCATTGGCCAAAGGGTATTTCAAGAATTAACATAATTTCTATAATGCATGCTGCCCAGCACTGGTCAGCCCTTCAAAGAACAATCAGTATTAAGCAAGTAATTACAAAAGTCATGCTGAAAGACCAAAAAAGAAAAAAAGAAAAGAAAGTCCTTTTACAGCCCTGTCTGTGGGTGGAGAGGGCAAAGGCACAGCTAAGGGTGAAGGAATCGCTGAGGAAGAGGTCTGTTTTGAAATTAAAAGGGAGAACTGAGGACGTGAGCCTCAGGTACACAGAAGAGGGAGCCTGGGACCTGCAGTTTGGACAATGAAGCGTCAGAGGATAAGGAACATATTGCTAGGGAGGGGAGGTTAGACCGAAACCATCACTTAGAAATGTCTTAGAAATCACTTAGAAACTCAGAATCACAAAGAAGAGACACAGACGCGATTTTTTTGGTGCCTGGGACTGAACCCAGGACGTCTGCACTGAGCTACATCCCCAGCCCTTATTTATTTATTTATTTATTTATTTACAGACAGGTCTCACCATGTGGTTCAGGCTGGACTTGAACTCACTTTGTAGCCCAGGCTGCCTTGAACTCTCGCCAATCCTGCCTCAACCTCCCGAAGCCTGGGATTACAGGTGTGTGCCACCATACCCAGTTTTATTCTTTTTGTAAAACAAGAATTGCCATACTGGAAAAAAAGAAACGAATAAGAAAAGGTGATTTAACTCTTATCAGCAGACTAGTCTTTTCTTCTTGTAGGTAGACTGGTGTAAATTGGTAAAAATCTTCTAATCTATAGAAATGGCTCTCTGTAGAAGATGCCTGGTACAAATAGCTTGATCACTACTGTTCTTTTTAAATAGGATTCTGTGGACAGTACTAGGGAGCATGGTGTTGTGGCATCCCACCCAGCTCCATAAAAATATACAGCCCGTCATTGCAAAATTAAGTTGTAACTTGAGAAGCACGTGGTGTTCTTCTTGCTTTGCATTTTATCACTAAGAACAAGAATCTAGAGCTGGGGATACAGCTCAGTGGCATAAGCGCCTGCCTGCCTAGCAAGCACAAGGTCCTGAGTTCAATCTCTGGTACCGGAAAAAACCCCAAGAATCTAAAATTGTCATGTAGCCATTTTGTTCTAGCACATCAGTGTCGAGCTCCTTCGGTTTTCCTGGGTCTATGGGGGCCTGAAAGAGTAACTCAACCTACAGATTCACGGGATTTACCTTCTGCCCAGAAGCTGCGGTGATTATCTAAGATGGAAAGGCTGTGCTGCGTCACTGGGGTCTTTTCCTGTCCAACTGAGACTGGCTTTACCCAAAAAGGAAAGACAGATTCCTGCCGTTCTTACTGATGGACAAGCTGCTTTACAAGCTCAGGACTTTGGCTGATCCGGGCACTTATCTTTCATATGCCAGTGAGAAGATTCTTAAGGCTGTTACTACTAACGGACACCAGGTTCTAGCTTTTATAGAGTGGCTTGTGTATCTTAGCATCATTTTGTTTTTGAGCTTTTAATATGCTCTTAAGCATTTTAAACTTGATTTCCAGTACATCTTTTCATGTACTTGGCCAAAATTTCCTGTGCTCAGTAGAGTCTGCATAACCTGCATTACAGGATTTTTCTGTTAATATGACAGCGCTTGTCTGGATTATTCAATTGTTGGATAGTTGGGTACATTCCTAAATTCTGGTCATTCCGAACTTTCTGAATAGCTCTGCTGAATCCCCTTCCCTCTGTGGATCCTTTCCTTAGAAATGCACTTCCTTACATGGGTGTACTGGGTCAAAGGACTTTATGGACAGTTTATAGCCCTGGAACATACTTTTCAGCTCTCGCCCAGGAGGCGCTGACCCGTGGCCCCGCCGCGAGAGGGTGGGGCGGCGGTGGCGTGGGTGCAAAACAGTTTTCAGTCGCTCTCCAGGTCTCCGAAAGTTCGGCCCCAGCTGGGCGAGGCTGGGAGCTCTTTGCAAACTCCCGAGGGCCGGAAGCCACTCTTGCTGTCCGGGCAGCCCTAAGGGAAGCTGCTGCGCAGCTCCAATTGCCGGCCCCTTCCCCTGGCGCCCCTGCAGCCTCGCTGCAGACCCCGCTTAACTCTTGTACTAAGGGCCTCAGTGGGGACAG
The DNA here is from genome assembly GCA_004027595.1 of Dinomys branickii. Taxonomy (NCBI): domain Eukaryota; kingdom Metazoa; phylum Chordata; class Mammalia; order Rodentia; family Dinomyidae; genus Dinomys; species Dinomys branickii. The sequence goes on from PVLD010009639.1 coordinate 23,092, forward strand.
TGGACTCGAAGCGCTATCCTGGGCCCCAGCCCCTCTGCCTCTTGGGATCTCAAACAGTGTGTGTTGACGGGTTGAAGCAGAAGCGCGGCGGAGCAACCCACACAGAGCGGCACACAGAGCCGGCGCAGCTGGGCGGAAACCCGGGACGGCGGGCGGGGCCAGGTGCGCGCGCAGGAGGTGGGCGTGGTCAGCGCGCGCGGGGCAAGCGGAGGGGCTTCTGGGTAGCGGCGGCGCGCAAGCAGGGCAGGGCCGCGGAGCGGGCGCGCGTGTGAGGAGACCGGAGTTGCGAGGCCTGGAGGCTGCCGCGGCCACCATGGGAGCGGAGAGGCGGCTGTAGTTGTCCGAGCCTGGACTGCGGCCTCCGGGGGCCCCGAGGCACCGGGCGGAGGGGCGGGGACGCCGCCCGCGCTTGTCGCTCCCGCCGGGCCCTCGGAGCGGCGCCGCCACCCGTCCCGAGTTGCGGCCCCCACTGCGGGCGCTGGGCCCGGGCGGAGCCCCGGGGCGCGGGGGCGGCGCGAGGCCCCAGGCGGCGGCATGAGCAGGGCCCCGCCGCCCGGGAAGATGCCCGGCGACCCTGAGGAGGCCGGGCCCGGGGACGGGGCCGCCGACCGCCGCAGGAAGCTGGACGCGCTGCTCCGGGACCCGCGCTCGCCCATCAACGTGGACAGCCTGCTGGTAGGTGGCCTGCCGCGTCCCCGCTGCCCTCGGGCCCCCGGGACCTCGTTCTGGCGCGGATCCTCCCACTCCGGGCCGGGGTCCCCGCCTTCTTTGCGAGGCAGCACCCGCGCCTCCTTCCCGCCCTCCCGCAGGTTTGGGGAGCAGAAGCGGAACCCTGGACCTGCTTCCTAAGCAGAGCAGCCGAGGTTGCGAAGTGTCGCGCCGCCCAGGTGCGAGCAGATGACCGTGGGCAGTGCCCACCAGGGTGCGCGGTGAAGCGCCGCAGCCACTGTCTGTCTCCCTTTTAACGGGCAATGTTGAACACCTAGATAAAGTTTCGCTATTCTCTGTAGTCTCTGAGCATTCCTTCATAGCTACTTAGTGCATCTTAATTTATGTAAATTGAATTTTCCGAGATGGTTGCTCTAAAGCCATATGTGTGTGTGTGTGTGTGTGTGTGTGTGTGTGTATTTATCAGAGACAGAGAAATAAATCTGTCCCCTGCATCTTATCTTTCCTAGGGACGCCCTTAGAAATCCAGATTCATAGCCATGTAAAGGCTGCTTGTAGCTCTGAATTAAGAGTCAAAGGCATTTTACAAGGAAATGCACTGCGGAGTGCTGGCATTATTTCTTACTTTTGTTAGGGTTGACAGTTGGCTCTCGCAGACAGTTTGATTAAAAGGACAGAAGAGCTGTGGTGATAGGAAAAGGTGGGGAGAAGAGAGCGGAAGGGTCCTCTGGAAGCGAGCTCTGGGAGGTTGGAGTTAGGTGGGTGATCACACCTTGTGCGCCGGGACGCGATGTTCAGTCCTGGGTCTTGCTGGGAGAAAGCCAATGACTGCGCTGAGAAAAACCGCCTCCTCCCTTGCCACTGCCTGACTTCTCTTCTGAGGCCGTTGGTTATCCTTTGAGGTTTCTGGAATCATTTGCAGAGTGACTCAGTCCTGTCTGGCCAAAATACAGGAACTGACTGGAGAGTGTATTTTTCTGTACAAAGTGAAGAATGCAGCGATGAGCTGTGTTGTACCACAGTGTAGCGATGTGCCGAGTTTTACCCGAAGGGAGCGGTACTGTGTTCGTGGTAACCTTAGGTGTTTGCTGTTACTGAGGTTCCGATTAAGGTGCTGGGAATAGGATTGGCTGCGTGGGGATCTTCGTCTTTCCTTAGCAAACACAGACTCCAGCTTCACTCCCAGTATTTTCTCTTTGGTATTTTGCTAGTGAAACTTTGACCTAAGGCCAGAAAGTTCAGTTAAAAATAGTACCTCAATCCTTGATGAATCTCAAGTATTCGTCAGGTTCAGACCGAAACCCAGATAGAATTGTCTCGTTCCACTACTTTCGTCCCTTGGATTTTATAATGATGTTAATTACAATTATTAGGGTCATTCACAGCTTGGAACTAAGTTGTTTATATGTGTGATACGATCATACATTTTGCTTTAGTATTTTTTGAATTATTAAGATGAAGACCGAATTTTAAAACCGAAACATTACACATGCTCAGTAAACAATCCAGTCCATTTATTAAGTACTTGAGAAAACCAAGAGACATTTATTAAGGTGACATTAGCGGTATGAAAGTTGACATCGCGGATGTTGGCTTCATAACACCGTTACTACTGCTTTAAATTGCTTAAGTATCATTCTGAATGTGAATATGAGTGTGATTTAAAGTGCAGTAAGCCTTGCCGAGCCGAGGAGTGAACAGATTCCCAGGAGCCTGTGGAGAAAGGTTCCTGGTACTTCTGTTGAAAATTGGTACGATCGAAAAAAAAATTTCAAGTTATAACAAATTAGTTTTAAATTATGTATATTTCACCATGTGAAATACTGGAATGAATTAATTTTAATTGGCAGCATTTACATAAAAATTCTGATACTGTAACTATTTTGTGTCCATTTGGGTGGCGTTGAGTATGTCCATGTTGCTGTGCAAACCATCCATTCCCATAACTTCTCCTGTTTTGCAAACTGAAACTCTGCAAATTAATCTTTGAAAGAATGCTATAAAAACGTTTCTTTCCTAAAATACTGGTGAAAGAATGGCTGGTATCACTTTAACAATTTAAAACCTTACCATGTAAGCTGCATTTCACAATTGCTCATTGTTTTACTGCACATCGTTTTTGTTTTGCTCTAGAAAATATTTTGTGTTTAATAGAGAAAATAGGACATGGAGTCTAACAGGGACACAGCACGAAGCAGTCTCTGCTCTCAGGAGCCCAGAGAAGGGTCGCTGAGCTTCACTGCCCTGACTGACAAAGGAAAGGGATTCGCTTGCCAGAAGTAACTGCGAAGCTATCAGTACCCCAGACCAGAAGGCAAGCCACTTTTGGAGGAAAGTCAGAGTGCTTAGCTCTGAACTCTGGACACAGGAGTGCTCTTTAAATGTAGATCTCTTGGTCCTTTAACATATTTTTAGTTAATGGCTTTAACTTTTCTTTGAAAAAAATGGCTTCATTTACAACTTTCTGGTTACATAATTCTGAGTGCTTGTCATTATCATTTGATTTCACCACAGTGGAAGTGCTAACAGTCCCCAAGCATAAATGGAGCTGGATTCCAAGACTGTCTCAGTGTGGAGACCAGATTACCTTTTTTCTTTGCAGAAGCTGCTGGTTACTTTATGTGGGTGTTTAAATTAATCAGAAGAGAATGTATCTATCTCTTTTGTGGTTGCAGATTGTGAGCTGCTTGGTATTATGTAAAAATAGTTTTGAGAAAGGTTTCCTTCTGTAATACTTGGGGTGGGGTGGAGGGACTTTGGAGATCCGCTTTTGCAGTGCTTGAAACCTCTGAGTAAATACCTATGCTTTGTTGTCAAGACTCGGATCCTCACCATGCTTGCCTATTATGGTAAAAAGAATTGTGTTTTAATGTTATGCTGGAGAAATGGCTTTCTAAAGTCTGTGCTTCTGGATTTTGATTTATTTTACTTTTTCCAAGAGAAAACCAGTCATCTAATCTATAGGATTTAGTTAAACAGTTACTTAAGACTTGTGTGGATGAGTAAAGGTGATTTATGTACCATTTTCAGTGGTTTAGAAAACAATTTGGGTGATGTCAGTATACCTATAGATCACATGATACTTCTTATCACAGTGCATAGGTTTTTCCTTTTTTTCCTTCTAGCTTGGTGTTATTTGTCTAACTAAAATAAAACTTTATAGTTTTTCTTTATAGTAAATGAGAATATTATGAAAATAGAAAAAAATGAAGAATAAAACTTGAAAATTGTTTTATGCATGTTTTTGTGAAATAAGGGTTGGACATTTATAGCATATGGATTGGTTTATTTTAAAGCTTACATTTTGTCTCTCCTCTCTTTTCTTTTTTGTCTTTTTGAGACAAGATTTTGCTATGCAGTTTAGGCTGGATTTGAACTCACATGTAGCCCAGGCTGGCCTCATACTCACAGTGATCTTCCTGCCTGCTGAGAGCTGGAATTACAGGCAATTGCTACCACATCCTGCAAAGCTTGCATTTGGATAGTTAGAAAATCTCAAAAATAAAATAGATTGATATATAAAGTTTACTGTTTAGGTAAAGTTGAATTTCTTTGCAGGCCTGTAGTTCCTTATTCACAAATCTGATATATAAAAAGCTCTGAAAACCAAGTTTTTGTTAAGATTTACTTGTTGACCTGATCTGATATTACAGTGTTTAGTCCATTCATCTCTCTTGGTGTAGGTAGTAATAGCTTTCACTGGAGAAACATTCATGTGCTTGATTTCAGGATGCTGCTCTAGATTCCCAAGAGGGCTTTTGGAAATATACAGTATAAGTACTATGTTACTTTTCTAAAACAAACAAACAAACTCCAGTTTGAAACATCTTAGTCCTGCAGTACAGCCAGGGTAGACTAATAAAGGAAATGCAGATTGGTAGAGATCTGAATAGTTGTAAAGAATAGTGGGTAATTATTTTGAAATATGTCTTGGTTACTTTCTCGTTGCTAGGACAAAATACCCAACACTCAAAGGTAGAAAGGAAGAAGGGTTTATTTTAATTCACAGTTTGTAGAGGTTTCAGTCTATACTGGCTAGCTCCAAGGCAGGTGGCATGGCAGAGGAATCTCACAGAGGAGAAAGAGTCCACGGAAGGGTAAATGGGAGGCCGCAGCAGCAGCAACAAACCTTCCTTTCTCTTGATCCCATCCAGGCTTCAAGCCTTTTGGGCCCAGCCACCCAGTCCCAGGGTGGGGGTTCTCATTATACACGCCCAGAACTATGCTAACCCAATCAGTGCACTAGTTTGGTTTCCACACTCTTAATCCATATACCCTAGATTGAGCTGGTCTGAAAAGCCCCACCTATGAGTCCATGAGGCTTTGGGGAGGACATCTAGATACACAAGCAGTAACAAGGCCTAAGTTTGTTTGTTTTTGCTGAGGCATAGTCAGACAGCACTCTTTCTCATTTTGAGTTCTAAGACATAAAAGGATGTAACATTCAAGTTCAATTTTGAAGCAGGGGAACCACTAATGAAGTCATACAATAGATATGTTAAAGTTACCTGCATGCTGCTGTTTGGTTCAGTTTGGCATATGCTTATCTGCTGCCCTGCAAGTTTTACTGTTCTTTTGCTTTATTTTACAGCTTACATTTATGCATGTCCCTGAACATTTTATTAATATAATTTTACTTGTTTTTAAAAATTTAACGTTTATGTACATACCTTTGTAACTTACTTTTTTCACTAAAAATTGTATTTTGTCACCCACACTGCAGTTTGTTTTATTTTCATGGCCACCATAAATCATTAGCTCTAATTTCCTTCATGGCTATTTATGTATTTTTTTTCTGTTGTGCAAAATGTGGTTAGGACCATTCCTGAGCTCACTCATAGAAAGAATCTCTGAAAAAAAAAAAAAAAGAAAGAAAGAAAGAATCTCTGTAGACCAGGTATATATCTGGGAGTAGAGTTGCTGAATTCTATGATATGTCTGGTATAACATAATAGACTTTAAATTTTTCACCATTTTTATCATAAAACACTTAAAGGATGGTAAAGGTGAAAGAATTTACAGTGAACAACCATATACTTAACATCTAATTGCTTTTTTTTTCCCATTGAGATAGGGTCTTACTATGTAGTTCAGACTGTAACTCACTATGTAGCCTAGGCTGGTCTTGAATTCACAGGAATCCTCCTGTCTCAGCCTCCCTAGAGTTGTGGGCCTACAGGTGTGAGCAATCATCCGTGGCCTAACTGCTATTGTACTGTATTTTTGATTCATTTAAAGAAAGTTAGAGGTAATAGTATGTTTCACTTAAACATTTCAGCATGCAGTATATATTTAGGTCTTTAAAAGATTAAATTTACAAGGAATGAAATACACAGATCTTAAATGTACCACTGATGAATTTTGACAGATGCATACATGATGCAAATTATTTCCAAAATATAGATTCTTATTACCAAACTAGGAATCTTGCTCATTTTTTAAAAAAACTGTTTCCACACTCCATTCTCTTAGGGGCAGTTGCTTTATTGTTGTTTTCCAAAGAATACTTTTGTCTCCTCTAGAATGTCACATACAGGAAAGCATACAGTATATATTATTAGCGTGTGGATTCTTTAGGTCAGCATAGATTCATCCATGTTATTGGGTGGATCAGCAAAATATATCTTTACTGCTGGATTGTATTCTGTTAAATATTAATTAAGTCACAGTCTGTTGAGCTGTCTCCTATTGATGAACACCTGGCTGTTTTAAGTTTTTGTTTTACTAATGTGGACATTGGTTTTTTCTAAAGCTGCTGTGAACAATTGGGAGTATGTCCTTCTGAAGACAAGTTTTTATTTCTCTTGGGTGCATAGCCTGTTGTGGAATTGCTGTGTCATAGGGTAGATGTATGTTAGCTTTTAGGACATGGCCAGGTCTTTTTCAAAGTGTTTATACCATTTTACTACCCCCTATGTGGCTGTGAGCTACAGTTGCTCCACATCCTCCCCAACACTCAGCTTTGTACATTTGAGCCATTCTGTGGTGGGCAGTGATATCTCCTTGTGATTTTAATTTGCATATCCTTGGTGACTAATCACTTATGTATATATCTTCTTTTATGAGTCAGCTGTTCAGATATTTTTGCCAGTTGAAAAGTACTGGGTAAGCCACAATGCAGGTAGTCCTAGCACTCTAGGAGTCTGAGGCAGGATTCCTACAAGTTCGAGGCCAGTCTGAATTACATAGTGAGTTCAAGACCAGCCTGGACTACACAGCAAGACCCTGTGTAAAAATTTTTCAAGAGGATTTTTCTATCTGTAGTATGTCTTTTTTAATAAAAAATTTTTGCTGGGCATGGTGACATATACCTGTAATCCCAGGTCTTTGGGAGGCTGAGGCAGGAGGATTACAAGTTCAAGATCAATCAGGGGAACTTTGAGATTTAGCGAGACTCTGTCTAAAAATTTTTTAAAAATTAAAAAAGGGCTGAGGTGTAGCATAGTGCAATGGGATCAGCAGGGTGGTTATTGCTTTTTCTGCCCAGTTAATCATTGCCTATTCTAGAAGACATTCTGGAAGCTTTATGGTTAAATCTTACTTGTAGGTCTGGGTTACATTTCAAGCCACAGTTAGTGTGTGGTATGAGTTACTTTTTTAAATTTTTAAGTGACTATTTAGCTATTCAGACTATTCAGTGCCATTTTTAAAGAAAGTATTTTTTCTTTTCTCTTTGGATTACTTTGGTACCCTTTTTACATACAAATCAATATACTGATAGCTAGACTTCGTGTTTCCTTAGTACCTACCTTAAATCCACAGATATGGTTCAATGTTTAATCCAAGCTTGCGTATTTGCTTGCCTACTTGCTTGCTTCCTCCCTCCTCCTTTCCTTCCCTCCTTCCCTTTCCTCCCTCACACCCTCCTTCCCTTTCCTCTCTCCCTCTTTCTCCCTCCTCTCCTTCCTTCCTTCCTTCTTTCCTTCCCTCCTTCCCTCCCTCCTTCCCTCCCTCCTTCCCTCCCTCCTTCCCTCCCCCCTCCCTCCTTCCTTCCTTCCTTCCTTCCTTCTTTCCTTCCTTCCTTCCTCACTTGCCTGCTTGCCTTATGTTTTTGAGACAGTGTCTTACTATGCAGATCAGGCTGACCTTGAACTAGCTTACCTAGCCCAGGTTGGCCTCTAATTCACAATGATCCTCCTGTCCCAGCCTCCCATGTACAGGGATTACAGGCGGCACCACCAGGCCCAGCAATCCAAGCTTTGGTGAAAAGCCATTTCTTTTTAGTTTTGTCTGTACCTGAAGGAAAGGGACAGTCAACTATGGCTGAGATGGGAAATAGATTTTATGTTTTAAAGTGAAGAAAGACGTTATTTTTTTAATGATAGAAATAATATGTTCTAGACAGGCATGATTGGTGCACACTTGTAATCTCAGCACTGAAGAGTCTGAGACAGGAGGATTGCTGCGAGTTCAAGGTCAGCCTAGACTACATAGCAAAACACTATCTCAAAACATCATCAACAAAGTAAAAAAAAATTTTTTCTTGTGGAAAATTTAGAGAATATAGAAAGGATAAGTAGTAGTGATATTTAGCCACAGTCTTCTATCTAGAGGTCACTGTCATTTAAAGTTTATATATATATATATATAATGTCAAAATGTTTTTAAAAATTACACTATACACATGCTTTGCTCTTTTTAATACTTAGTGAATAATAGAAGTTTTTATGCAGTGAAATTTATCTGGCTTAGTGTCACAGGAAATTCCTCATTACCACGTTTGTAATAGTCCTCTGCTATCTTTATTTTTATTGGTAGTTTTTTCCATTTGTAATTCTGATGAAAAGTGTGAAGTGGACAAAAGATTTATTATGAGATTTGTCTAAATACTAGAATTCTAGAATATTAATTGGGAGCTCTCTTTAATCTTAATACTGTTTTCTATTTGGAAAGTGGTGGTTGGGGCGAGAAAGAGGGGAACTGTACAGATTTGGTCTCCATTAGAGCCTCTTCAGTACAACCTCCCCTTGGAAATCATACTCTTTTAACACTACAAGATGATCCATGATTGGCAGTGAAGTTATGTTCTGAGGTTTTTTTTTTTTTTTTTTTTTTTTTTTTTTTTTTTTTTTTTTTTTTTTTTTTTTTTTTTTTTTTTTTTTTTTGTCTTTTTGAGACAAGATCTCTCTATGCAGTTCAAACTGACCTTGAGCCCACTTTGTAGCCCAGACCGGTCTGGAACTTGTAACGATCCTCCTGCCTCAGTCTGCTGAGTGCTGGATCACAGGCGTGTGCCACCATGCCTAGCTTCTAACTTTTTTTTTAAGACAGGTTCTTACTATGTGGCCCAGGCTGGTCTCAAATTCACAGTGATCTGAGTACTGGGATTACAGGCATGTGCCACCATGCCTAGTGCTGTTCTGATTAACCCATCCTAAAATGGAAGTATGGTTAAGCTGAAATGCATTTAATAATACATCGAGTCCACTGAGTTAGGTGTAGCTCATTAGCACAGTGCAGTTGCTTTCCCCCTTGCTTTCCTATTTGACTGAGAGCCCCCTGGAGGAAAGAGTTTTGCTCTGGGAAAAAGGACAAAACTCAAGTGTGATTGCTATAGGATGTGTATCACTTTTGCACCCTTGGAAAATTGAGAAATCTAAGTTGAATCTTTGTAAGCTGGGGACCACCTGTACGTTGAAAGCTGTTCTGTTAATGATTTGGGTTACTGGTGAAGAGACTGGGGTGACCCAGTGCAGATACAGCTCTAGAAAGTGACAGTAAAGAGCCCTTCCCTTGGCAGGTCCTTGTAGGCTGGAGGACCATATGAGTTTCCTGTTTAACTTGACAGCAATCATGGTGACACTTGGGCACCAATGTTCTCTTATCCTTGATAGGAAGCAGTCTCGTTGCCTTTCTTCTGTGCTCCCCTCGCCTTGTAAAGTGTGGCCAGAGTCTGTAGATGTTTTTTGCAAATTCTGCAGTTATCTGTTCTAAGTGACCCTCATCACCTTTGTGAAAAGCATTTGTTTCCATGGTTAGTATTTCTGTGTGGGTATGAGTATGCTGACGGGAAAATGCTAGAATTCTTTTTTGATTCTTTGTTGATCTTTTAGGAAATGAAGTCTAAGTCTTAATGATTTTATAGCCTATTGCCTCCTTTTATTAATGGGTTTGGATGTCTAAAAATGTGTTATATTTCTTATTACAGTTGATTCGCCCCTTTGTATTTAGTGTCTTGATTTTCATTGTTTTCCAGGAGTTTCAGACTTTAGTTATAAAGCAAGGATGGAAATTTTATTTTTAAGGCATTAATGATGTGGAACTAGCACTTCATTATTGGGACCATTTTTTAATGTCCACAGAAGTGATGAGCAGACGAAGTTTCTTCAACAATGCTTTATGTTGATGAAGACAGGCCAGAGCAGGGCTGGTACTATCTTAGCACTCAGAAGACATGTTGAGGAAGGCGTACTATATTAAACATTATGTGCAGCTTGGTCAGGACCACTGTGTGCTCTAGAAATAGATTCTTGTTTGATAAAGTCCCCAAATAAACCCTTTATGTATTGTGATCACTTGGTTTTCACCTAAGCACGGGAGGAAGAAGCATGCACACCTGTGTATCCAGAGGACAGCCTTAGGAAATAGAATTAGCTGAAGGGCCTGTAGGGTTGTGATGAAACAAATTGTCTCAGAAAAGATATCAGCTAGTTTTATTTTGCATTTTAGGTGAAGCACAGACACTGTGTGGGCACAACACCCTTATCACTTATGTGTCATCTGTTCTCCCAGCTTAACTTTTCTTCTGCTTAACCATGTTCAGTTCCTTCTTAGGAACCTAGGTGATTGTGCTTCATGAATAAGGACAGACGAGTTGCTGACAGTGTGTTCCAGGGTGAAACCCTTTAAAATGTCATATTGGATGCTATTAATAGTAAGACAGTATTTGTTTATATTCTTTTTTTTTTTTTTTTTTTCCGGGACCGGGGATCGAACTCAGGGCCCTAGTGCTCAGCGGCAAGCACTTAGCCCACTGAGCTGTACCTCCAGCCCGTAAGACAGTATTTGTGTATCAGCAAAGTTAGAGACAGAGTCAAAGGACATAGGAGATTTTGATCATGAATCCAGTATCATTACAAATCACAATAACTGATTGTTTTCAAGCTACTTCAGATAATAGTATTTGCATTACTAGCATTTTTATTTGACCTGCTTAATGTTTGTGTTATGTCTTTTTCTAATGTAAATTCTTGTAATTTCATGTTGTGTTTCCATTATATATGAAACTGGCATCAGTAACTACTGGAGGTGCTAAGTTAGACAGAGGGCAGAGACAGTGTGTGTTGTGTAGGGATCTTTGGTAACTATTGCCTGGGTTAGTAAGTATAGCTTGCAGATGTTAGTGCAACTGACAGGACACATTTCTCTTTTTTGCTTTTAAAATCAACTCTGAGGTAAAATTCTAGCTGAGACAAAACAGATGCTGAAAATGGCCAGATATCCCCGTTTACTAACTTTGTAAGTTCTTATTTTCAAAGCCTTGTGGTATAGTTTATATACCATAATTCACTCATTGTAAACATACAATTTAATGATTTTCATTAAAATGTTAGAGTTGTATAACCATGACCACCATCCATTTTCATTACTCCCTAAAATTACCTTGAGGAGGTTTGTAGTCAGTCTCAACTCCCTTTCCCAACCAGCTGCTTACCTTCTGTCTCTATAAATTCATTATTTGTATAAATTCCATGTAAGTGGAATCAGATAATATGTAGTCATTTGTCTTTCACCTTGCATAATGTTGAGTTTGTGTGTGTTGTAACATATATCACTTGGTATTTTGCTATTTTTCATTGCTGAATACTATTCCACTGTATGGATGTTTTACATTTTGTGAATGAATTTAATGAAGACATGTTCTCATTTCTCCTGGGCAGATTCTAAGGCACAAGATTGCAGGATCATATCTTGAGCTTATTCTTTAAACTTAAGAGATGAAGTTTCTCCCTCTGATGGTCTTCCTGATCCATGAGAAGACTGAAAGGAGATCCCTCAACTCTCCTGGGCCTTGACTCACCCGCCTATCTCTTCTGCACCAGTTGTTCTTCCTTCCGTTTCAGTGGATGCAGTGCCTGTCATTCTGTGTAAGGCCCTTCTCCGGCTGTGCTGTGGGTCTCATTCTCCTTCCTGCTGATGACTGCAGTCTTTCATCTCTTAATGCTGCTTCTTTCTCATTTTGCTCAGGTTTAAATGTTTCACCCAAAGTGCAGACAATAGCAAAAACAGCAACATAGCCCTAGAAAGACACCTCCCTTATTCTGCCTTCTTAGGTCTGTCTTTTCCCCAGGATTTTGTCATTTATATGCTGGTGACTCAATGTCTGAAAGCTCATCTCTCTGAGCTCAGGCTTCCGTGTCTTGTGACTGACCTCCCCTGGGCTTTTTGCTGAGTGCACTGCAGATATTTAGAGGGCAGGTGCTCTACAGTGGTGCTTTCTCCCTATTTGGTCTCAGATCTGCTTTTCATTTCCTTTGGTCTTAAGTGACTATTTTCATTATCCATTTGGTGTGGACCGAGCCAGAAATCTGGGTATCTGTCATCCTTGACCTCATGTTCCATCTCCCAAGTCCTGCTAGTGTTACCTCCTAAAAATGATTCACTTTGCTCCCACCCCCTGCTGCTTTCCTGTTTCATGACCATCGCATTATTTCTGTAATTTTACAGTATTCTCATATAGCCTTCTCCTTCCAGTAGCCTTCTATCCATTTTCTGCTGGCCAGCCAGGTTCCTTCTAATGAATGCAGATCTCATCATGCTGTTTCCCAACAGAAAATACTTGATGACTAAGCATTCACCAGGGGAAAGTTCGTTGTTTAAAAAATTGTTCATGATCCACCTTCTTTTCCCTGTTTCTCTTGTTACTTATTCCTCCCTTTCTCCCACATTCCAAGCATTCTAAATAGATTTTATTTGAAGTTGCACTATTTTTCTTACATTTTCAAGGGTTTTTTTCTTTACATCTAGCTACTTATCCTTTTTTTTTTTAATGGTGGAAAAGAATATCGTTTTAATATACACTATAGTGGCAGATACTCAGAAAAAACATAAAACCTTGACTTCTACTTTAATTCACATTAAACATATTTGAAATGTGGAAATCATTATTTAGGGTGAAATACATACATGATATTGACACAGAATACATAGGCAAATTAAAAATATTGTAGTCAGAGAAGAGCTATATTCAATTGATTCAAGAATAAGCAAATTTAACCTATGATGATGAAAGTCATTAAAGAGTTTAATCTGGGGTGAATTGTGGAATTTTCACTGTTGTGTTTTTTGGTAGGTAAATATTAATGTGTTATGCCTTTGTAAAATGTAGATTGTTAGCATTATAAAGTGACCTTTATTTGACTTCTATTGTATATTTTGGCTTCATTCTATCTCTAGATGCTATTACTGCATTATTTTCCATGGTTTTGTGTATCTTTGTCCATTCACAGAGTTCTAGCTTTACAAAGCTCCTTTTCAGGTAAAATAAAACTTGGCTTTTGAGGTATTGGTAAGCTAAACTTTTTAAATAGGTGATTTAAGCTAGTTTACATTTTCTTTGGTGTTTTTCATCTCAATTTGTTATAGGAGTCTTAAATATATTTTTCACGTTGCTCAATTTTTGTAGCTAAATTCTTTCATTATCTGCCTTTTGATTATTTTATTGATATTCCCTCAGCATGTAAGAAATCTTGATTTTTAACATGTAATTTAGTTCATATCATTTTAAGAAAATATTACTTATCATTTCTTTAGCTATTGTTTATGATTTCTTATTACAAACAAGACTAGATTTAATCCCTCACTGTTGCTATCATCTGAGTTTAATATTTCATGTTGTCTTAATATTCATTTTTTTTTCACGTGACCTAATTTGGAAAATTTAAAATAGTATAAGGGCTCTAAGCTTAATTTTATTTTTTTTTTAATTTTTGTTTTAAAGACAAAAGAATGGAGACATATGAACCAGAAAAGCCATAAACAATACAGAAAATACAAAGTTATACAGAATATAGTAGGGAATTAGCACTGGATGTTGTATTACATAGTTATCTTCACATTAGTTAACACAAAACTATTAAAGGAAATACCAAATTATAGAGAAGATAGTAGAGAATTTGCACTGGATGCTGTATAATATAAAGTTATCTTCACTTCTGTTAATGCAAAAACGATTGAGGAAATACAGAATTATAGAGAACATAGAAGAGAATTAGCTCTGGATGCTGCCCTACATAATGTTACCTTCACCTTTGTTACTCAGTTACACAGATGATGGCCCATTTGATCATTCAGTTTTTCTCCTCCCTCATCTCCGTTGCCCTACCACTCAATCAGCCATCTTCCCTGTGATAATAACTGTACTCCTGGGTTTATCTATATCCTTGGACTCTCACCTTGGGAAGAGATATAGCTGCCTCAGACTATACTATAACATACATGGGTGTATACAAACTGCCATGGTTGGAGGTGGGAAAGCACATATGCTTACAGAGGACCGCCCGGCTCTACCCTGTCATTATGGGTGGGGCTGGGTCCAGTCCATGAGGTGCCCTGAGTGGGGCCCTTAGCGGAGCAGCCACTGGGCCCACAGCGAAGCAGCAGTGGAGCAGCCATGGGGACAATAGCGGAGCAGCCGCAGGGCCCACTGCAGAGCAGCATCGGGGCCCAGAGCGGAGCAGCCACGGGGCCTACAGCAGAGCAGCCGCGGGGCCCATTGTGGTGAAGCCGCGGGGCCCACAGCAGAGCAGCCGCGGGGCCCTCAGAGGAGCAGCCATGGGGCACGCAACCCCATCGAGGCGCTCTCTGTAACCCTTTTGGCTCTGTCCTGTTGCCTTGATGCCAGAGGCCCTTTCTTCTCCTCCCACCTCCTCCTGATCTCCAGCATTATCGTTCCCCACCCGTTGCAGCTGGGCAATGGGTCTCCGAAGTTGAAGCTGCAAATGCTGAAACGAGGGTGTGGGCCAAGGGTGTGCTTGGAGCGGTGACCTCCTCCCTCTCCGTCTCGTCTCCCTCCGACTGCGCCATGGCAGATCTCCGATCACCTCCTCCAGAGGAGGTTTTGCTTAGTCTTTCCGAGGGTTTCAGTTCCCATTTCAGATCCTTCTTGAGTTCAGGATATCCACTTCTTTCCTTTCTGTCCTTCACATGTTGCTATATTCCTATGTCTGAGTGGCATTCCTCTGGGAGGTTCTCTCTCTGCTGCCTACCCGGTCGCCATGGGTTCATACAAGGTTCATATATGCAAGCAGTATGGAGACACTCTTGTTGCTCGTATTAGTAGTTTGGGGTGAGTCCTGAAGCCTGTGGACTCGTCCCACTGCTGTCAGGAACAGGTGGTGATGGCGCAGGCCGCCGAGGCTCAAGGTGCTCACAGAGGGCGTTCAGGGTGGGAGCTGAAGCCCAGTAACTCAGTTCATGCTTCCTGCTTGATGTTGGAGTCTAGCTACTTATCCTTAAAAATGAAAATAAGAATGCTGTTTCTAAATGTTAACCACCAAATAGTATGTGGAAAAACTTCTGCAGTACTATTGTTTAGTTTGCTATCAGATTCTGGATATAGAAGACACATGTTTATAATAATGTTTTTCAGAAATTGACCTAATTATGTATTTAATTATAATGGGCAATTTGCTTATAGAACTCAGAGGAGATTTCCTGTGTAGTGCTCCAGGTGTAGGTCACTGGTAATGAACTCCTGCTTTTTTTGGTGAGCATTTCTCTTTTTTTTTTGGTACCAGAAATTGAACTCATGACCTCAGGATTGCCAGGCAAGTAAGTGCCTATGTCGCTGAGCTATATCCCCTGGCCCTGAGCATTTCTCTTGTGGGAAATATGGGTAATGTATTTGGCTCATGGAAAAATGGAATATAAATCCTGGACACAAAACTTCCTTAAACTACAAAAAACAAATAGATATTTTAAGCAGGGCTTTAGTGATACATGTTTGAGACAGGTCACATTGAGTAGAGATTTTCATAATATACCATTAAAGTCATTATCAATGTAGTAATAACAGGATGTGCATTTCTTACTATGTTCCAGGGATGCTATGAAGAAATGCTTTACTAATTTGTTTTCTGTGTCATTTTTCCAGTGATATAAAAATAATGTGTTCTTTTTAGGTTAGTCTCTTTCACTTTCTGATGTGGGCTTAAATTCCTTCTTTGTCTTTTTATGGCTTGGTAATTCATTCTTTTTAGTGCCAAATAATATTCATTGTTTGGGTGTACCACAGTTTATTCCTTTACCTACTGAAGGATATCTTGGTTGCTTCCAAGTTTTAGCAGTTGTGAATAAAGCTGCTGTAAGCATCTCTGTGTAGGTTTTGTGTGGACATAAATTTTCAACTCCTTGGATGAATCCCAAGTGCTCTTGCTGGATGGTACAGTAAGGTCAGACTGTAGTACCATAGTGTTTTGGAAAAGGAAAGAGACAGCAGAAAGAGGAGTGGTCCTAAGGAAGATAGGAATAGGAGCACACAGGAGATGTTCAAGGCAGTACAGATACTGTGGATGCTACATAATGGAAGCATACGTTTGTCTGAAGTCATAGAATGTACAACCCCAAAAGTGGATGTAACTATGAACTTAATGTAAACTGTGGACTTTGGGTGAATATGATATGTCAATGTAGATTTATTACTTTATGGAAAATATGCCATTCTTGTAGGGGATATTGATGAGGGAAGCTATGTATGTAGAGACCAAGGGGTATATGGGACATTTCTGTAGCTTCCTCTTAAGTTTTCTGTGAACTGCCAAAGAGCTCTAAAAAGACAACAACGTGATTTTTAGAAATATTTTGAATTGCCTGGGATATAGCTTAGCACAAGCGCCTGCCTGGCAAGCACAAGGTCCTGAGTTCGATTCCCGGTACCAAAAAAATGAAAAGAAATACTTCAAATTCAGGTATAGTATCAAATATTCTAAAATATCACGATTCCTTCTCAGTAGAATAGAGTAGGCTGCATACTTTTTTGCAAACATAAGAAACCTGTTACCTCTTTATATTAAAAATTATATTATAGTCAAAGCCTTGAGTAGAGTCCCAGGTTATACTTCAGTGTTAGCCATCAGTTCAGTCCTCAGCACCAAAAAAACAAAACCAAACCCACAAAATCCCCCCCAAGCCCCTCCCAAACAACAACAAAACTGGGGAAGGTGGTGCGTATCTGTAGTCCCAGCACTCTAGGAGGCTGAGGCAGGAAGATTACAAGTTAGAGCCCAGCCTAGGCAACTAGGCAAGTTAGGAAAAGCCCATCTCACAATAAAATATAAAAGGTTGGGGCTATAGCTCATTGTAAAGGCCCTGGGTTGGACTTCTGGCACTGCCCCAAGTCTAATTAGTGTTCAACAGTACAATTTCACCCAGTTCTTTCAGAAAGTTTTACTTACTCTGTAGGTAAAAGATTTGTATTTTTTAGGTTTAAAATCTTACTGAGTATATGTTATCCTATTTTGTGTAATAATTTATGAAGTATGTAGAATGAATGTTACTCATATTTTCGTGAATGAAGATGACAGAGAAGCTAAGTTTGGAGAAGCTAAGTAACTTGTTTAGTGTAATGGCTGTGTTAAGTAGCAGAACTGGAAAACAGTCATTGTTAGTAATTTTTAAGTGTTCTTTTCTCATTATCATACTTACTTTGTAAAGTAATTAGCAATTTCTTTTTTTTTGCGGTACTGGGGATCGAACTCAGGACCCTGCGCTTGCTAGGCAGGCGCTTATTCCACTGAGCTATATCCCCAGCCCCAGCAATATTATTTTAACATTAACCTTCAGTCTTCTCCAAAAGAGTTTAGTACCTTTTTCCCCCATATTTGCAAGCACAGAAAGCATGAATGACATTCATTGGCTGCCTCCAGGATGGTGAGTAATCTAAGAACAGTACATGATCGCTGTTTATAAGTCTTTTAAGGGCTTGTGTGGAATGTTTAAGGATGTGTGTGGAATTCTGAAGGTTAATTAATCTTAAGATAATGAAGCTACCATCTAAATCCTGGACTTGGTCTAATTTCCTCTCTGTTTGCACTGAGCTTTTTCATTGGTGATGAGCAACATTATCTCTGAGACTGCTGCCAAGAATTAATATAAGGAGAACTGCTGTTGCCTGTCGTCTCAGACTGATAGAGGGTAGTCGAGGTGTTGCCAAGTCTTCTCTTCCAGACTGAGCTGGGATAAAAGTGAAAATGGTGATGATGCCACTGAGGTGACAGGAACGTCTATGTACTATTTATTGTTGGATAACAAAATTAAGGAGCAGCTGAGGTGAAGAGTAAGAAGTCATACTATGTGTGTATGTCCTAATATCCTTTTAAGGACGGACTGCAGTGGATTAGGGCCCAGCCTGATAACCTCATTCTAAATTCATCATCTTTGAGGACCTTGTCTCCGAGTTAAGTCATGTTCTGAGGTACCAAGGCTGGCACTTTAAATTGGGAAAGGCCACAGTTCCATCTGTAATCCATCCATTTATCAGTCTACGCTGCGTGTCGTATCTTTTAAACCTGTCATTTAAAAAACTTGCAGTGTGCTGAGCATGGTGGCACACGCCTGTAATCCCAGCACTTAGGAGGCTGAGGCAGGAGGATTGTTGAGAGTTCAAGACCAGCCTGGGCTACAAAGTGAGCTCAAGACCAGCCTGAACTACATAGGGAGACCCTGTCTCAAAAAGACAAAAAAATAAAAAAATAAAAAACTTGCAGTGATATGGAATTGAAAGTTAAAAAAATAAAATGAATGCATAGAAAAAAAATTTATGAGTTTGCATTGTGATCCTGTTACCAGGGTTTAGAGTGCTCACCTCTTGGTTTCCAGGTTCTTTTCATCTTGAAGAATTGCACAAAACAAACAGAAACAGTGACAAAGTTTATTTGAAAAGTGAAGGTAAGGGAGAAACTGGCTCTGCAGAGCAAGCTTGGGCCAAGTAAAAGAAAAGAAAACTTACAAACACTCAAATAAAACAAAAGTATACCCTTAGGGTACATAGGCAGGTTACCATCCCAGTCTATTTCTTGCAGGCATTGCACAACCCCAGGGCCCTGGGAATTACCTGGTGGTGTGTCCTAGGGGCTGGTTATGCTTACTCCTCTAAGCAACTTTGCCATACCCTGTCTTCTGCCTCTGTCCACCCTCTTGGCCCTAAAGACCTTTTCCATTTTTAAAACAGTTTTCAGTTCCTAGTTTCTGGGGTTATTTAGTCTTAGATAGATAATTTATGTTTTTCTTTTCTAAAAATACTGCCTCAATGTTCATTCCCCCTGAACTAGATGTCTTTGCTTTACGCCTGTTTATCATGCCTGAGTTAATGGGAATACTTCCTAGCAGCTCAGACTTGTCCTTTGGTTCTTTCCAAGTGTACTCTGTGCAGACAAGGACTGCTTCAATGGAACCTAGCTACACATCTCTCTCACTTCCTCCTCTTCCTGATCACTTTGGCCCACATGCTCGCTGAAACTGTCTTGGCTTGCGAGTGTGTAGAATATTTCCTGTGCGCTCTGACCGGCTGCACCAGCAGCACTCAGAGCTATGGCATTAACCCTGAGATAACTTATGGTGCCAGTCCTGACCTTATCCTCAAAATTTGCCACATGATATCTGCTTTAGTTTTTCACATTCCTCTCTTAGTCTTTGGAAACAAAAGATACCATTCTATTTTTAGTGGTACATCCATTTATAAAACGTAGCAATTCTGAATTGTTGAAAATGTCAAAACCTAGAAAATGTAGCATTTGTGATAGGAGGGACACAAAGTCCAACTAGTTGCTACAGAATTGCTCTCACATGGTGACAAGGATGGCAAGAGGATCTGGAGAGAAATGTGATATTTTTGTGCAGAACATGATGTTGTATATTTCTGTTATATTAGAATTAGAAGTTCACTCCAAGAATAGTTTTCATATTTTATTTTCACATTGAAAACCAGTCAGATTTGTTTCAGCTGCAAAGAACATGTTTATGTAAAATTAAATGAGCACTGGCAGTGAACTGACCCTGTTTTTTTTTTTTTTTTTCTGAATGGGAAATGTTACTGTGTTTGTAGGAACATTGATACATTGATTCTCTTGATCAGAGTATCACCATTACCTTGTTTATATGGAATCAACACTAGCATGCAGGTAACAATGTAGACTGGCTTGCTTTCCCATTGTAACCTAGTAATGTTGCTCTTTTTTTTTCTGGGACAGGATTTCACTATGTAGTTCAGACTGGCCTTAAACTCATTGTGTAGCCCAGGTTGGTCTCGAACTCACGGCGACCCTCCTGCCTCAGTGTCCTGAGTGCAAAGATTACAAGTGTGTGTCACCATGTTCCTCTTTGAACAGTGCCCATCCCTTAATGTCTCCAGTATCATTTTTCTTGCAGATTTGCATGTGGGTGGCAAAAAGAACAACTCCATGTTTTCTATAAGACCTAGGGAATGTGTAGCAGGTGCCTCTTATTTTATGTGGATCATACTGGAGAATTACTAGAAGAAGTGGTTCTAATCCCCTGTATTCTGGCTTATGTGGTATTGCTCTTTTCATGTGTCCTGTTTTCTCTTGCTCTTTTAGGATTTTCTTTCTGACTAGTTTAACTCAATCTGATTATGATGTGCTTTGCTGTTCTTCATATTTCTCATCGCTGATACTGGTTGAGCTTCTTGATGTATGTTTCAATTTTGGTCACATAACGGGGATTTTGAACTGTTACTTCTTTACATAATTTTTTTTCCCTGTGGATTTTTTTTTTTTTTGTACTGGGAATTGAATTTATGACCTCAGGCTTGCCAGGTATGTGCTGTGCCACTCAGCTACATTCCCAGCCCTCTTCTTTTTTTCTAGTGACTCTGGTTACGTATCTATTAGATTGCTGCATGTGGCTCCATAGCAGGCACAAAATTTGTTCATTTTGTGTCAATGCCCCTTACACTTCATTCTTGTAATTCTTGTTGCTATGTCTTAGGTTCCCTCGTCCTTTACACTTTCTAGCTCCCTCTTAGTACCAGCCAGTATATCTTAAATCTTACACTTTTTATCTCTAGAATTTTCATCTGTGTGCTTTTTATAATGTGCATATCTCTACTGAAGATTTTCAGTGTTTCCTGAACCTTTCTGTTCACTTTTAGTGTATAGTGAGGTGGCAGTAAGTCCATTCACAGTATTGGGCAACTGCCACTGTCTATTTCTGCAGCAGTGTTCTCACCACCCAAAGCAGAAACACTATAGCCATTCAGCAGTAACTCCCCATCTTCAGTTACTTCAGGCACCATTGTACTCACTAGGAAGCAGGCTCTGACACACCTTGGTAAACCCTTTGTTGTATTTTCTACCTCTCATTCACATATGCATGCATTTCTGTGTGTATGTGTGTCGCCTATACAGGCATATAGTATTTGCTGTTCTGTGTCTAGTTTACAAAACAGTGTTTTCAAGATTCATGCATGTTGAAGCATGTACCAGTTATTTTTAATGCCTTTTGAACATAGGGAATATAGTTATTACTGTTTAATGTTATTATTTATGTCATGTTGGTCATTTCCAAGTCAGTTTCAGTTCACCTTTTTTCTGCCCAACATGTGCAGTCTCCTGCTTCTTGGCTTATGTGATAATTTTTTATTAGTTGTCAGACATTACTAGTTTACATTTTTGAGTGGTAGAGTTTTTGTATTTCTATAAATGGCCTTGAGCTCGATGTAGTTGTAATTTATCCTTGGAGGATATAGTTACAATTTTTGCAGTTTGCTCCTTTTGTGCCTTGATTTCTTATACAGGTAGAGAACAGCACTTAATCTTAAGGCTAATTTTTCCATGTGACTGAGGCAAAACCCTCTTGAGTGCTGCTGTGGTTTGAATGTCTCCACCAAAATGACTGGTGAACTTTAATTGCCATTGTAACAGTGTTCAGAGGTGACGAGTTTGAGAGTTTGATGGCTCTGCCTTCAGGAGTGGATCGATGCTTAGTTAGGGAGTAGGTTCCTGGCACACAGGGTGAGTTCATGTGACTTCCTCATGTGCGTGTGCTCTCTCACCTTCCTTGGTGTACAACGCAGCTTAGAGGGCCACCCTAGACTCACTCCTTGGCCACCAGAACCACAAGCTAGAAAAGCTTATTCTGCCACAGTAGAAAACACACTGACAAGTACTGGATCTCAGGTCCCCTGGATCATAAGAATTTCCTTCTGGTTAAAATGACAACTGTTTCCCATCTGCTCTAGGGAAGTCTTCTAACACAGATATACAGAGAAGACTTGGGCCCCTGCACATCTTTCTCTCTCAGTCCCCCTCCTCCCTGGGCTCCAGCTCTGCTCCTCAGCCAGGTTACCTTCATAGTCAACCTGGTTCCCTTTCTAGGAGTGGCAGTCTGGAGATGCCATGTGTGAGCTGTAGCCAGCTCAAATTTGCTTGTCACTCCTCTCTCACTGATGACATCCCATATGTTTTTTTGTTTTACTTTTTTTAACATCCAGTATCTTAAAAAGTGTTGCATCACTTTTTTGGGGGGGGTGGTTTAGGTTTTTTTTTTTAAGGTTAGAAAGGGAATCTGAAAGGGAATCTCATAAACATTAGGTAAAAACACATCTGACCTATTGAAATAATTTTATTCTGTGCTGTATATTTATGTGAAGTGTTACCACATCGATACATGACACAAGATGTTTGCTATTGTTGTCCTTATGATTTCATGGAAGGACTCCAGTGTCTTTGTCTTCTTTATATTTAAATGTTGAATTATTTAAGATGAGATCTAATCTAGCTAGTTACAATTACACCAAGACAGTTGTAAAAAGTCTGGCATGATTGATTGATTGAGATAGGGTTTGGCTTTGTAGTCCAGGCTGGCTTTGAACTTGTAGCAATCCTCCTGCCTCAGTCTAGCAAGTGCTGCAACTACAGGTGTGTGCCATTGTGCCCAGCTCTAATTTTAAAAATTGAAAAAGTAGGCACACATATGCAGCAGAGCCTTCTCATGGCCCAAGTGTCTATGATCTACTTCTGCACTAGGAGAACCCTCTGGGGTTGACCTCTGTGAAATAAATGCGCTGTGTTTGGCAGTGTTCGTGGCTGTGCATGATTGATTGAATGAGTGCATTTAGAGGACTGTTAGCACCAGGACTTGGTGAGTAGTGCCGAGGAAGGGTCCTGCAGGAAGCGAATGTGAGTGAGCACCCTTCCTGCAGTTGCCCCCCAGGGTGCTGCAGGTGCAGGCCTGACATGGTGAGGCAGGGCCAGTGGTGACTTCCCAGCCCCTTATCCCTAGGGCAACCTCACTGACCCACAGGTGTTTGCAGATGGAACAAAGGCATTGACTGGTTTGTGGTTTTTCTGTGTTTTATAGCTGAACCAATCCAAACTGCCAAGATGCTTAAAACTATTATTATTTCTTTAATATTATTGAGAAAAATAAAGTGTCTAGAAGACAACTTTAAAAATGAGTTTTATAAAATTAATGCTGTTAATGTTTATAGAGTTCACCTTATGTATGTGCCTGATGTTTTATAGATTTATTTCCTTTCTTTATACAACAGTCTTACAAAGTTACATTTTTATCTGCTTTACCAATGCTGTTGAGGTTTAGAGGTTATGTAATTACATGATAGTGTGGAGTTAATATTCCACTGAAGTCAGTCTAACTCAGAATCACATAGTTTTTTCCCCCTAAGTCAATCATTTCAAACTCCTTTGTTTTAAATGTTTATTTCTGAGATCCTCCTGGTGGGTAAGTTAGTCATTTGATTTTGGAGCTGTCCTACAAAGGTAGCTAAATTCATGGTTTTTAATTAATAATATTGGTATAACTTAAGATATCTTTTAATTTGCTTCCATCTTCATCTTCATTATTCCTGAATCTGCAAAATTGAATCCCATCATAAACTAGACAAGTAGTTATTCAGTCTTAAGGAACATACCGTAGGTGAGGGGTAGCCTCAAGCTGTTTTGTGACACAAGCTTTATCAGTGATAGGTTTTGTTTTGGGTATGGTTAGCTTTTAAATTACTGCACTTAGGACATGAGGAAAACAACTTGGTTCTTTTAGTATATCCTAAGTCTCTGAATTTGTGATTTTAATGCAGGTTTTAGTTTCCAATCTTATATTTTGTTTTAACCCACTTACTTTGGAATAACATAATGGCAGTCATAGTACACATGGCACATTCTGGGAGCCAAAGCATGCCAAGTATTTACTTCTCCCAGGTATGGTGGTACTTGCCATTAGTCACAGCGCTTGGGAGGCTGAGGCAGGAAGATTGCTACAAGTTTGAGGCCAGCCTGGGCTACAAAGTGAGACCCTGTTAAAAGAAAAAAGTGTTCACTTCTTAAAGAAATTTGATTTTTATTACCTGTTATGGCAAAAGATACTTAAAGCCTTGGTGTCCTGGACCTGTTTTAGCAGTTATCTCTTAAACTAAAACTAAGCTAAACTAAACTGTCTTAAACTAAGCTGAAACTTAAGTGAGATGAAAATTGCATACCTGAAAGAGAAATTCAGTAGTAGCAGAGATGCCAGAACTACAGAGAGAATAAGCCCTTCTTTATGCAGCCTTTTAGCTGTTGAGTCTTTCCTTTTCTGGAGGACAGGAAATGAGATACCATGGACAAATTTGCCATTCCCAGCTGCTCACATGTCCCCTATGCTATAGAATTTTTTTTTTTTTTTTTTTTTTTTTTTGCGTTACTGGGGATCGAACTCAGGACCCTGCGCTTGCTAGGCAAGCTCTTATTCCACTGAGCTGTATCCCCAGCCCTCTATAGAATTTTTTTAATGTTACTTTATTTTATAAATCTGGCATGGTTTTAGTACTTGACAAAGTATGGGTGTAAAGTTAATAAGGAAAACAGTTTAAAACTGTTAATATTGTATGCATAAATGTTGTATAAAATCTGAATTTTCCTGGGCTCTGAAATGTACCCTTCACCTCTCGCCATCTCATACTGTATAGATATCGTGTGTCCGCCCTGCCTGCTTTGACCACACTTCCTGTTTTAGCTTCTCAAGTTTAAGTGCTGCTGGCTGAGGGTAATTGTATTTAGTGGTGTTTTCAGGAGAGATGTCTTAGGATACTTTCCAAGTACTTCTATCCTAATATAGCCATGAGTTACAGGTAGCTAAGTTAATTAAACCAATTAACAAATCCAGTTCTTCTGTTGCACCAGCCTTGTCTCAAGCCCCCAATGCCAAGATGTGGGTAGTGGCTACATATCAGACAGCACAGACACATGGAATAATCCTGTATCCCTTGGGTGTCAGAAGTGCTTCTTCACAAGAAGGTTCCTGCTCAAACTGTTAGATGTCTGTCATTTACTAATGTATTTACAGGTTTTAATTTTTGGCTGATTTTTTTAAAAAGTAAAGTTATTCATTTCTCTCAAATCTGCCTTTTTTACCAGTCTCCTGATGATGAGCTTTGTCATTGTATTTTTGAGGTCTTTTATGGCCCAGTTAGCAGACACATAGGACTTTGCTTTTTGTCTAACAACTTCTCAGAAAATCTGTGACTGTCTTTTTAGAAGTTTGTTGCATTCAACTCCAGGAGGCCAAGGCAGAGCATGACAAGTTGGAGCCCAGCCTATACAATTTAGCAAGATCTTGTCTCAAAAAAACAAAAGAAGAAAAGTTGAAGTGGGTTGGGGATGTAGTTCAGTGCAAAGGCCTAGGTTCAATCCTCAGTACTGGAAAAAAAGAGTTTATTACAGTAATTATTACAAGAACAATATACGGCTATTACAGGAAATTAGAAAATTTAGAGTGCTCAGGAAAAGAACTTACATTATGATCACCCAGAGACTTTTTTTTTTTGCCAGTTTTCTTTTGTCCATCTTTTTGAGACACCAGAGTTTTGCTTTGCAGTTCATGCTGACCTCAAACTCACTTTGTAGGCCCAGGCCTCAAACTCTCAGTGATCCTCCTGCCACAGCCTCCCGAGTGCTGGGATTACTGGTGTGTGCCACCATGCCCGGTGTCTTGGTTACTTTTTTCTCATTGCTGAGACAAAATACCCAACACCCAAAATGAGGGAAGGAAAGGTTTATTTAGCTTACAGTTTGTGGAGGTTTCAGTCCATACTTGGCTGGTTCTGAGGCAGAGTGGCACATGGCAGAGGGCAAATGTTCATGGCAGCAGAGCACAGCAGAAACAACCAGCAAAAAGGAGGAATGATGGGCAAGCAGCCTCTTTCTCTACCTTACATTGTAAACAGGCTACCCCGACCCAGGGGGAGTATAGCTCTCACACAATCTCCATGCCCTCCTCTTCCACAGGCTCAGAATGTATACAAAGTAAGCACCCTGGCTTCTTGCAGAGTCACTCAGCCAAACCTCTAGACTCCCCAAGTTGACACAATGTTATCAACCATAACATAACACCCGGCCTGCCAGCTTTCTTGGTAATTAAAAAATATTAATATGTTGGGAGTGTGTCTTTAATTTTGTCACTGTAACATTCTAGTGTAAGGATTTCTCTAAACTGAGTTTTTCTTAACTTTTCAAACATTGAACATTCTAGTATAAGGATTTCTCTAAACTGAGTTTTTCTTAACTTTTCAAACATTGAACTTTTAAATATTGAATTAAATGTTTAAATTTTTAAATATTGAAGTAAGTGGTCATAATAATTTGTATGACCATTTTCTTCTTGTTAGACATTGTTCTGCATAATGGTATTCTTTTGTAACAGATTATAAGGTGTATCTGTAACTTGAATATAATTCTTTTAACCAAAAATGTTCACTTTTTAAATAATTATTTGTGTATATTATATTTGTTCTAGTACAGAAAAAGGACCAACCACCTAGGTGCCTCTAATACAAGGACCATGACTTGATTACCTGTCTTAATCATTTTATATAATAGGATGTAAGATAATTATTTTAGTTCCATTTTTTTATTACCAATTTATAGCACTTTCCTGGTATATGGATACTCATTTGATAAATTTAATTTAGGTAATCGGTTTGTCTATTTTTAAAGACTTTATGGATGAAAATATGTATGAAATTTTAGGTAAAATAATAATTTAGCTTTTGGACATATTTTTCATTTTTAAGGATTAGAATATCATATGCAATACACATTTCCTCCCTGTTTTGCAGCTCTTTATATAGGAGAAAGTTTTTGAATACATCATTCAGGGAGATGAGTAATTTTTCAAGGACATCCATATTAAGTATCATATTTGTCTGGCTTTGTCAGATGCCACAATATGGCTTTGCTATTTGAAGAATGTCTTTAGTGGCGAATGCAAAACAGTGATTCATGGTGCTGGGTACTGGCCACATTTAGTTATGATGGGGATCTGTAGCTTTTAGAAATTGACTTCAATATTCTAAGGAACCATTGAACACAAAGTTAATGATATGTATATGGTGGTTTGCATTTTTTCCCTAATCTTTTACTGGATTTGGTGGTGTGTAAAACATATTCGATGCAAGACCTTATTCTAGTCATATGAATGCAGCCTACTGTGTGTTAGAAATTGTAATGTGTTGGTCTTGCCAAATGCTGTGGTAAATGCACTTAAATCATTCATACAGTACTTTCAGTGGACTTAATAGTACAGTACCATGTTTCAGTAGTAGTAATTGAAGAGAAAGTCAGCCCAAAGTCCGAATCAATTCCTTTATATTCTTTTATTATAAATAAAGTATACATTCCATTCAGAATTAGGATAAAGAAGCAACGTATCAAAAAGATTTTAGTAATGCTTTTAGTTGCTGTGTTGGACTTTGAAGAGATTATGATTGTGATGTGCGAATTAATTGACTGAATAGTTTTTCAACTGTATAGTTTTTCAGTTTTCAATATTCCTTTGCTTGAATAAATTATTCATTACCCCATCTCAGGACTTATGAGTTACTCTAATCATAGCTGAGTATCAAGGGTTGCCTTTATAAATGTGTAACCATTCTATGAAAAATGATTAAAGTTTATTCTGCTTCTCATTTTCTTTGCTTAGCTTAGCATTACATATTTCATAAGATAATAAAAATTATTTGCAATACAAACATTTTTTTAAAGGTGTTATATCTATGAAATCATTTTTAAAGGATTTAAAAATAATTCAGCAAAGACATACAAATGACAAAAACAATGCTCAGGATGAAAATAACACATCCAAGAGATGTTATTTTATCCTATGAAGCCAAAAAATATTTGCACATGGTAGAATCTGCTGTAGGGAGAGTGAGTTTGGCACATCATTTGCTCCTGGTCAGTGGTTCTGGTCACTCCTAAGTTGCCTGCCTTTTGGCTGGCACTGTCATCTTTCAGGAGTTCATCCAAATGACAGACACAAAGGGAAAAAGGAGAGTGCTCGATACAGGTTCTCTAGACCTCTTTGAAAATATTCTTTGCCACATACATGCAAACCTAAAGAAGGGTA
The DNA here is from genome assembly GCA_004027595.1 of Dinomys branickii. Taxonomy (NCBI): domain Eukaryota; kingdom Metazoa; phylum Chordata; class Mammalia; order Rodentia; family Dinomyidae; genus Dinomys; species Dinomys branickii. The sequence continues at coordinate 51,118 of PVLD010009639.1, forward strand.
ACACTGCAGACATCAAGGGGATAGGTATTCCATGAGAAAGGAATGGCCCTCAAATTACCATGGCAATGCAGGACATATCTACAGTATGACCCAGCCTGCTTTTGGCATTGTTTATGCACAGGCAAGTTAAGGGCAAGATTTTTACGAAGAAATTAATGAGTGTATTGCATATACTGACTACTCCTCAAGAGCTGAGATATTTTCCTGAATTGTGTGAAAGAAAATGATCAGAACCAGAAAGAACCCAAAGAAAAAGGTAATATAAACCTGGGTTTAACTGAAATGCTAGTGTGCTGCAGCCGCAGAACCACTCTTTAGAACTTGAGCTTCTGGAACCTAGTCCCTATAATAAGGGTCAGAAAAGAAAAGACTCTGGACTATAAATATTATAATAATTAAATAACTAATTAGATACAGGGTCTGTAGTTTCAGTTGGCCTTGAACTCCCTGGGTGGCGTTAAACTATGGTGATCTTACCTCAGCCTCCCAAGTGCAGGGATTACAGGCGTGTGCCACCATACTCAGCTGAGATGTTTTTAATTGTGTTTTTAATCTCTGTCTCTTAATTGTTTTTTTCTTAATTGTGTTTTTTCTTATGTGTTTTTCTTAATTGAGTAGAAGTGTGGTTCCTCTGTTCTAAAGAAATATTTAAAGCAAATTGTAATTATGCTCCCTCCCTAAAAATATCAGTGTTCTACTTTTTAGAATACTTTTAGATGTATAGAAGGCTGAAGAGATAGTAGAGTTCTCATGTGACCCCATCCCTTCTGCTCTTCCAGTGCCTATGGCTAGCATCCTGCATTGAGGAATCTCCACACTGATCTGCACAGTGATTACAGCAGTCTACACTCCACTAATAGTGCAGAATGGTGTCCTCCCACCCCCTACATCCGCATTAGCATTTGTTATTGGTTGGTTTCTTAATAGTAACGATGCTTTCTGGAGTGAGAAGGAATCTCAGCATTGTTTTAATTTCGCATCACTTTAATGACCGGTGCTGTTAAACATTTTTTCATTTATTTATTTGCCATTTCTACTTCTTCATCTGAGAAGTGTCTATTTGTCTCAGATGCCAATTTTTGGATTGGGTCTTTATACTTGGGGGGGAGTCTGATATTTTTGAGTTCCTTATATATTCTAGATATTATTCCTTTATCTGAGAACAGTTGGCAAATTTTTTTTCCCATGCTATGGGTTGTCTCTTCACTTTGTTGGTGGTTTCCCTTGCTGTGTGAAAGCTTTTTAATAGGATGAGGTCCCAGTTGATTCTTTGTGATAATTTCTGTGCAGTTGGGGTTTTGTTTATAAAGTCTTGCTACACCATTGTCTTCAAGAGTTCTACTTATTCTCTCTTCTAGCAGATTTAGTGTTTCTGTTTTAATATTTACATCATTGATCCATTTCAATTTTTAGTTTAGTGTATGGTGAAAGATACAGATCTAGTTTAATTTTCAGCATGTGGAAAGCCAGTTTTTCCAGCACCATTTATTACAGAGGCTGTCTTTCTTCCAGGGAACATGTTTGGCTCCTTTGTCAAAGATAAGGTAGCCATGTGTGTTTAAAGTTGTTTCTGCATCTTCTGGTCTGTTCCTTTGACCCTCAGGTCTGGCTTTTTTACCAGTACCATGATGTTTTTATCATAGTAGCTTTATAGTACAGTTTCAAATCAGGGATTGTGATTCCCCCTCCTTTGCCTTTGTTGCCCAGGATTGGCTTTGCTATTCTAGGTCTCTTCTGGTTCCAAATGAATTTAGGGTGTTTTCTCTAATTCTGTGAAATATGGTGTTGGAATTTTAATTGGGATTGCGTTAAATGTGTATAGTAATTTTGGGAGTATGGCCCTTTCCACTATATTGGTTCTTCTTCCCCAAGAACAAGAGATACCTTTGCATTTTCTAATATCCTCTTTAGTCTCCTTTTCCAGAGTACTCTAGTTTTCTATGTAGAGGTCTTTTACTTTCTTTGTTAGACTGATTCTTAGGTATTTCATTTTTTGGATGCTATTGTGGAAGGTGTGTTTCCCTAATTTCTCTGTCAGTGAATTTGTTATATGTGTACAGAAAGGCTTGGACTTTTGAGTGGTTGACTTTGCCCAGCTACTCTACTGAATTTGGTTATTAAATCTAGAAGTCTTTTGGCGGACTCTAAGTAGAGTATCATGTCATCTGCAAATAATAATTTCACTTCTTCCTTTCCTATCCTTATCCCTTTTATTTCTTTCTCTTGTCTAATTCCTTTGGTTAATATTTCCAGAACTATATGGAATAAGAGTGGTGACAGCGGACATCCTTGCCTTGTTCCTGAAGTGAAATCTTTCGGTTTGGCCATTTAGTACAGTGTTGGCTGTTGGTTTGTCATAGATGGCTTTTATCAGATTGAAATAAAGACCATCTAAATAAATAAATAAATACATTTTTAAAAAGGTAAAGATCATCTATTCCCGTTTTCTGTGAGTTTTTTAAAAAATTATGAACGGGTGTTAAACTTTGTCAAATGCTTTTTCTGCATCTATTGAGATGATTATATAGTTTCTGTCCTGGGCTCTATTAATATGATGTCTTGCATTTATTGACTGGCATATGTTGAATTATCCCTTCACCCCTGGGTTGAATCCTACTTGGTCATGGTATATAATCTTGTTGACAGTTTGCTGCATTCTGTTTACCAGTATCTTACTGGTATTTTATTTTTAAAAAATTGCAGTTCCCTAATGATGTGTGCGTAATTTATGAAATACAAATTCTATTGAATGATAATTTGCATACAGTATTAGCACTCATTTTAAATGTACAGGTTGTAACAAATAAATATATTTACATAACCACACCAAAACCAAGATAGAGAGCACATTTGTCATCATAGAAGGTTCATTTGTTTCCCTTTCTGTCATTCCTATCCCTCATGACCCCTAGCAACCACTGATCATTGTATCTGCTCTAGAAGGAGACATGAAATTCCAGGTCTGAGATAAGAGACTCTATTACTCTTGGAATGATAGAAGCCATAGCACATGGCTGTCCTTTATGCCTCTAGTGTCTCGGAGGAGCAGTGCAGAGTCATGGTGCGTTTTGGCACATGCAGTGTGTTGTGTTACAGGCAAGGAATCTGTCATTTATAAAAACCCACAAAGTAAGCAGAGACAAGTCTGCTCTTTCTTACTGTGCTTGAGTTCAGTTTTACTATTAGTAAGGAAGCAAACTTGGATGTTAATTACAAATGAATATAGAATTATTGAACCACGAAATGTGCTTTTATGTAATTCCTTAAGGTTTGCTTTGTTTGATGTTCCTTATTTTATACTTTGTCCATTTATAATTAATATAATCCTTGATATATTTGGGTTTAAGTTTACTATTTTTATATTTGCTTCCATTTGTTGTATGCTTTTATTTCTCTTCTCTTGCATTTGGTGTTATTTGTTTATTTGTGTTTTATCCCATTCCCTGTTAATTTGCTTATTATACATCCCTTTCCTCTTCGTGATTTTCCTATTTTTTACCATGCAACCTTGCTTTTTTAAAGTCTGATGACACTTGTTCTGCAGTTCTTACGTTCTTAAATCCTCCTTCTCATTCTCTGTCTGTCCCCCCGCCCCAGCTTCATCTCTCTCTGTTGCTATCTCTGTTTTTGAGAAAGAGTTTTGCTGTGCTACCCATGCTAGCCTTGAACTCCTTGGCTCACACAATCCTCCTGTCTCAGCTTCTTGGGCAGCAGAACCTCAGTCATGCACCATCTTGCCAGGTTCAGAATAGTGTTTTCTGTCATAATTTTGCAGAAAAAGAAGGTCAGCTTCATGACATAGTGGCTTAGGAGGAAAAAAAGGATTTATAAAATAAGATGCTACTGATTTGACTACTTTGTAGAAACTATAATATTTCTAGATTTTTTTATTGTACTTTTTTTTCTTAAGCACAAACTATTCAGTTGTATTTTATAATGTTATAAACTAATCAAACCCATTGTGATAGTTTTTTGAGAAAATGTGGGAATAAGATGAGAGACTTCAGTTAAATTGGTTTTTTGGTTCACACCAGTTATTTTATTTGAATGTGTTTAATGGCATTTCTTTTGCCCAAGAAAGCTTACTTTTTGTGTTCACTTATATTTCTACCATGTGATAGTTAATTCTTGTCCACCCATACTTGGGTTGTTTTTGTGCTTTACCCATGATATTGGAGGGCCTTTTCTTGCAGTATTTGCTGGTTGCAGTATTGCAGCTTTGCTCACTAAGCTCTTTAGAACAAAGATATTAATTACTAGCTTGTTCATTTATGCTGCAGATGAATTTGTTCAAACACTCTCAGCTGTCAACTTAACAGTGGAGTTATTTTGATTTCAGTATTTCTTTGCTTTGATTGAAACACTGAACATATTTTTTTAATTGTATCTCAATTTGTCCTGTTCAGAGGATTTTATGAACAGTCATCTAATGAGTCTATATTTATTTGTCAAACACTGCATTCCAAGCCCTGGATTAGGCTCTGGAGCTATTTCAGTGAACAAAACAAAAATTTCCGGCCTGCTAGTTTGCTTTTTAATTGGGATTCAGATAATACTTAGCTTAATTGTATGTAAGATAGGAATAAATGGTGAAGAAGAAAAAATAAAACAAAGAAGGGCACACGAAGTACAGTGTTAAGCGTAGACAGCAACTTCCTCAAAAGGTGACTTTTAAGTAAAGATGTGATTTAAGGGGGAGAGTGAGCATGTACACACCAGAACATGAGGCATCCACACCAGGGTGAATGGCAAGTCTGAAGTTTCTGAGTCTGCAACAAGCCTGGTGAGGGTTTTTCTTTAAATATCTTTTTATTTTGAAACTATTTTTTTTAGAGACAAGGTCTTGCTTTGTAGTTCAGGCTGGCCTTGAGTTCACTGTGCAGCCCAGGCTGGTCTCAAAGTCTGCATGATCCTCCTGCCTCAGCTTCCCAAGTGCTGGGATTACAGATGTGTGCCACCACAACGAGACTATGTAAAATCATGTTCCTTTTCTTACTTTTCCTAGTAGTTTTAGCATCCATTGACGTTTCCCACTAAGGTCACCTTATTTTTGTGGTTGCCAAATGGTCATATTCTGATCCATTTATTCCTTTTATATTTATTAAGTAGTATTCTATTTTAAGAGAACATGTTTGTGTCTTTTTTCCTTTTATGTCAGGAATACCTGTTACATTCAGCAGGTTGTGTTCCATTACTATATTTATTTTAATGCTCACATTTCAGATTTGCTACCAGAGCCCTTTTAAACTGATTTTTATACCTTCTGACATGTCACCTTTAGCCTTTGTGTACTTTTATGTTTAACTCTTTTTTTTTTGGTACTCAGACTTGAACTCAGGACCTTGCACTTGTCAGGCAGGCCCTTGTGGTGCTGAACTATATCCCCAGCCCCTGTTTTACTCTTAAGGTAATTACAAAGTCATAGGAAGCTCACAAAACTTGTGAGGAATGATCCCTGTGTACTCTTCACCAAGATATGCTTAATCTTAGATAAGACAGACCTGTGTGTGTGTGTGTGTGTGTGTGTGTGTGTGTGCGTGTGTGTGCGGCCATATAGATAACTCAAGCTGTATTTTAGGTCTATCTCTATATTGAGTTTATGTATGAACTCATGGATATTTATCCGTCCCACAGTGGTGTGAGGTACTGTCATTTCTGTTATTACATGGTTAACTTGCCCTGTTCCTCCATACAAAACCAGTGCCCCAAACGCACAGGGCATTGTGTTCCACTACCCCTTCTTGTTAAAGCCCTGACTGCCTTAACTAGGTGGTGGAGCTACCTGCCTGCCCCCTTTCACTCATTGTGTGACCCAGTTGTGATGGGGGGGTACTTGGAATTGAACTCATGACACCACTCTTGCCAGGCGGGTGCTGTGCCACTGAGCCACTTACCTGGCCCACAGTTGTGATTTTGAAACCTTTGGATGAGGCGAGTGTGGCCCCACAGAATGAGCAGAAGGAAGATAACAGAAGTGGTTAGATGGCTCTCACTGGGAATGGGTGCAGTGCTCTAGTTACAGGGGAGATTCTGAGCAGAGCAGTGATGGCATCGCCTGCGTGTTCCCTTGAAAGTACCCCAGAGGAGGTGGAGGGCAAGGCTGGAAACCGGGAGACTAGCTAGCAGGCAGTTGCAGCAATTCAAACCAGAGGATGGTGGTTTGCAAGAGTGGGGAAAACTGGGGGTGGGATTGTGGATTCATTTTGAAGACAGTGCAAACAGAGTTTGTGTTTCAAAACAAGTCAGGCCTGATGCTGTAGTTATTGGCCTGTGTGCTTGGAAGGATGGAACTGTCCCTGAGAGGTGGAGGACTGAAAGAAGAAGTGGTTGTAGGAGAGGAGGGGTGTGCGCAGTTTCAGACTTGGGAGACTTGAGTATTGAGTTCCACATTTGGGGGTGTGGTGCATTCACTAATGCACAACCGAGTCAGTGCGGTGCTGGGCATGGGAGGCCCACCTGAGGGCTGTCGCCAGCAGCGTACAAGGAGAACTGGAGGGGAAGATGCTGCTGCTGATTATCCTGAAGAAGCCTGTCATGCTGGCTTTCCTGATAGGAACTCGGCTATTCTCATTGTCAGAGGAATTCAGGTCCTCGCTATCACTGGGGATGGCTGTGGTTCTTTTCAGGAGAGCTCTGATCTTTACTTTGAGTGTTGCTTCCTGGCTCCAGTGCAGATCCTTTAGCCTGCTGGCATAGATCCTTCAACCCACTGGCATAGCCTTTCTAGCTCTATCACTGACCTTTGGGCCTTGCCAACGCAGATCCTTGAAACAGACGCACATGAGACATTGCCATGGGTTCTTGGTCTCCAGATGGACTGGTGCAGGACATTGCTGTGGAATCCAGGCCCTCAGCTGGATTCTTTGGGTCTCTACTATGTAGACAGATCTGCAGTCTTTTGCATTTGACTCTTAGGGTGAATATTATAAAAATCCAATAAATAAAGTGTCTTGATGATACACTATTTAAAGGCGTGAGTCAAGATGAGTTTCATGGAGCCTTTGAGAAGTCTATGGTGGATTGACAACTGGTGGTTAACTTGTAACACCCAGCTGAACTGAATCAGCCTGGTGCCAGGTATGGAAGGCCCACCTGAGGATTGTTGCCAAGAAAATTAAAAAGAGAACGAGAAAGGAAGAAGAGACACTATTAGGGAGCTGTTGGTTCTCCAAAGGAGCTTGTCATGCTGGCTTTCCTGATATAAACACAGCTGTTCTCATTGTTGAAGGAGCTTGTGACCTTGTTGTTGCTGAGACTGGCTACATAGTTCACTTTAGGAGAGCTCTGGTCCTTACTTAGAGCATTGCTTTCTGGCTCGGGAGAGGAAGATGGTGCACTGTTCAGTGTTGTGGAGAAGCTTGTTGCTAAGGGTTTCCTGATACGGACTCGGCTGTTTTTATTGTTAAAGGAGCTCAGGACCTCGTTGTTGCTGAAGATAACTGTAGTACTTTTCAGGGGAGCTCTGGTCCTTTGAGCATTGCTTCCTGGCTCCAGTGCAGATCCCTCAGCATGCTGGCATAGATCCTTCATCTTGCTGGCACAGACTTTCTAGCTTCCATTGCTGACCCTGGGGCCTTCCCAGCGCAGATCCGTGAAACAGACCTGCACAAGACATTGTTATGGGCTGTAGGCCTCTATTTGGACTCGTGGGGGGCATTGTTACAGGCTCTAGGTCTTCAGCTGGACTCATACAGGACATTGCCATGGGATCCAGGCCCTCAGTTGGATATTTTGGGTCTTTAGTGTGTGGACAGATTTCCTGCACTCTTTTGTACTAAATTCTTTGGGTGACTACTATAAAATAATTCTATAATTTATGTGTCCTGTATAAAATTGTTTCCTTTGTAAACCCTGACTGCAACAAAGCTCAAGGACAGAAGAGAAAGCCAGTAAAGGAGACTGAAAAGGGACAGCCAGAAAGTTACATGGAAAACCATGCATTTTCATCAAAGTGAAGCATAGCAGATCTTTCAAGAAATAGTAACTGTCCAGAGGTGTTTGTAGGTCACACAGGTGTGAACTAAAATGTGATCACTGAATTAGCAGTGTAGATGTCATTGCTGAACTTGAGAAGAACAATTTATTGTACTAGTTGTCTAGGGTAGAACTGAACAGGGTGAGTTCTGAAGAGACTAGGAGAAGAGCTAGAGACAGGTAGCATAGGTATCTCCTTCAAGGAATTTGACTAGAGGGGAGGATGGGAGGGAAGAGTGAAGAGATAACATGAAGGTCAGGAGTCAGAAAAAATGCTATAGTGTTGTTAATGGGCAAGAGGGAGTGGGAGACCCAGTGCATAGGAGGAAGGGTGGGCTGTAGCCAGGACTATATACATCATAATGGCAGGAAAGAAAGTAGAATATGTGGGTGCAGGTGCATGATGGTGGGTGGGTTTGGTGAAGAGCGCACAGTTAGCTCTAGAGAGCACTGACCAGCAGGGGTAGAGTTTTTTTTCCTGGAGAGTGTGCTTATGAGAGAGGTGCAGTGGCCTATGTGGAAGGCAGTGGCTGCTGTGCTTGGCTGTGGGATTTAGGTTATGGAAAGAGGACACATGGAGATGGGGAGAATGGAAGAAAGGGAAACACAGTAGGATCTGGACTGAAGGTCCTGTTGGGTCAAAAGATTGCTGGAGTTTGAAGTCTTAGAGGGCACTGGAAAGATAGGAGATGGTCCAAGGGCAGGACATTTGGGATGATGAAGGTGTTGAAAATGATGATGGTACAGTAATGAGAAGATTAAGGAAGCCACAGGCACAAGTGTCTGAGATATTGGGAAGATAGTGAAACTATAATGTCACCCAGTGCTGGAGAGAGCAACCCTGAACAAGCGCCCAGAATGTTCATAGACACAGAGGGTTGTGAGCCTGGGGAGTGTGTGTGTGTGTGTGTGTGTGATAGACGACTTAAGAAGTGATAGTCCTGATGATGGGATTCAAAGCTCAGTGTGTTCAGAAAGGAAGGAGGAAGGGTAGTCTGCATGGAGAGCACCCACCCATCCACCTTCCGCACCCACCGCCTGATGCGGTGGAGAGTAGGTGAACCCCAGCATCAGGGCTGCCACACTTTCAGCTAGAGCAAGAAGTGAAAGTGGTTGAAGAGGTTGTAATGACTGAATTATGCTTTTATGTGAACAATACTAAGACGTGTCCCTACTTTCTTGCCTTGATCTTTGGTGATTATACCACCAGTCCTCTTGTTGGTGTTTGATTTAAATTTAAGGGAAGACTGTGCAAGGTAAAAACATTGGAGCAGCTAAATGGATTGGAAGGGTTCTGGACTTAAGGAATTTATAGCTGTTAGACTTGATAAGCAGTGTACAGACGTAACTAGTGGATTTTAAATACAGTGACTGTTTTTGGGGGAATGTGTAGTGTGTACAAGTTCACAGTGGGGGAGAGGTCATACAGAGACGTGAAGAAAAGTTAAATGGAAGTAAGTCTCATTCCAGATCACCTCAAGAATAGATACTCTTTGGGCCAGGGATATAGCTCAGCGGTACAAGTGCCTTGCCTGGCAAGCACAAGGTCCTGAGTTCAATTCCAGTTACCAAATAGGCACTCTTTGGAGGAGCAGGGAATACTGAAGAGCACTTTTTGCTCAGCACTCAGTTGTGGCACACAGCTTCCTCTCAGCAAACAAGTGTTGTGTGTTTAGCACGGCAAGACTGCGAGAACAAAGCAATGGGAACCGAGGAGGCAGCCAGAAAGGCAGCTCAGTTGGCCTGAGCCCGTGTGCTGTCCAATAAGTAGACCCTAGGAGCCACAGAAGAAGCTTGAGGTTTTCTGGAAGCCTCATTTTAAAAAGCAGAAACAGGTGGAATTATTTTCAATAATGTATTTCATTAAAATGAATATTTTCACATGTAGTAAAGATTTTCAGATGCGAGGGAGGTGCCTTACACTCTTGTCTTTGGACTTTGGTGTATATTTTATATTTATAAAGCACCTCATTCAGGCAGCTATCAAGCTACCTAGCTAGTGGCTTTCCTCCTGGACCATATAGCCTGGAGCCAATGTGATTAAAGGCACTGCAGCATGGGAAAGCTGGAGAGGCGGGCAGAGAGTCACAGCAGACAGTGGGGAATGCTAGCTTCTTGGGTTGGACTTTGGAAGCAATTGAATGTCGGAGGAGGGCATGAAATATACAGATTTCTATTTCAAGAAGATTGACCACTCACCAGTGGAAGAGAGAGGGACTGAAGTGCAGGAATTTGAGAGAGGGAACCTGTTTACTAGGAAGAAGGAAGGTGAATCCAAAAACCGTAACAGGAAGCAACTGTGCTGCCCCAGTGCAGCGTGAGCACTGCAGAGGAAGGACTGGGCCTGGGGCCTGGGGACTGGGGACTGGGATGGGCCGGGCTCCAGAGAGGCCCTGCCTGGTGGGTGCCGGCAGTGATGTAGACATGAGAGCACCCAAGCAGCTCTGCGTGCTGGCTAAACGTGCTGGCTAAACATGGAGTTGTACAATGGGAGGTTTTGTTTTGGGTACATGTGGTAGTTTTAGCATGTAGAAAATAAGCTTTTATCTTTAAGGATGATAATGAAAATTTCCTTAACTTTAAGGTATTCATGACTGCTAAACTTGTACACTTTTGTCTTATGGGTAAAGGTTTGAGAGTACGTCCAAATAGATGTGCTTTTATTTATAATATGTGAACATGTATCACTGTATTAAAAATATTATGAACATCATACCATAAACATTAAAATAACAATTTTTAAGGTATCAGATACATCTACAAATATAATATTTTTAAAAATAACACTTGTCATATCAGTGGTGCAAAAACTTCTCATGAAATTTAATACGCCTTATTCCTTTTTAAAATTTTGACTTAACAAGAAGTGCATTCCTGTAATCCCAGCACTTAGGAGGCTGAGGCAGGAGGATCGTTGCCAGTTCAAGACCAACCTGGTCTACAAAGTGAGCTCAAGAACAACCAGAACTGTATAGCGAGACCTTGCCTCAAAAAGACAGAAAAAAATTTTTTTGACTTAACGTTGTTGCACTGATTTGAAGATCAGATTCCAGGTTCATGTTTTTGCTTTTGAAGACTGTCATTGTTTAATTTCAGAAAGATACATAGATACAAATGGAAGAAGCATAGTGCATCTTCACTTTCACTTCCTTTTTTTTTTTTTTTTTTTTTTTGGCACTGGGATTCAAACCCACAACCTCATGCTTACCAGCCAGGTGCTGTGCTGCTGAGCCAAATCTCTGCTCCATTTACGTATTCAACTAGGTTAAAAAATTATGTTTAAAACATTTGAAAACATTGTGAAGGTTAACATTTTCATAGGGAAATTATCTTATCAGTAAAATTTATATATGACTGGAAACACTTCTAGAATCCCTTTTCAAAATAATCCCTGCATAACAATGTTTTATTTCAAAATTATTTTTTCCTCACAATTTATACATCACTCTTACTTAGACAAAATCTATTATTTTTCTTCCAAAAATATCTACCAGCATACAATTAATAGGTACTTGTTACTGTACGAAAGGTCAGAAAATTTAGAGCAATTTATCTTTTTGTAACAAAAATATGTAATTAATCTGTAAATTCAATGATGTTTTAAAAATTCATTGTGACACATTAGGCAGAAAACATTTCTATAAAACTGAAAGATTTTATGGTCATTTTTATCTCACTACAAAGGTTTGAAAGTATTTTATTATACTTTAATAATTTTAATTTTTATGTTACGGATGATGTATTATAGTACTTTTTGCTCTTTAAAAATTTGATTCTTTCCTTGTGAAAGCTTGTCTTATGAATGAGGCACAAGTGAATTGTACGTATTTTTGCATAGTTCAGAGACAGTTTTGTTTTTCAGTCAAAGCATCAGTGGTGACTAAAATATTTCCCTAAAATATTGTTAACAACTAAAGGGAAAGGGGATGAAAAAAGAATCTGGATGTGTTATATAAGTGTACCAACTCATGCTGTACCAAGGAATACAGTTATTATGGACTGAAAGCATATACTAATAAAAAACAAAAACTGAAAAAATAAATATTGTTACTAAAGAATAATTTACAACTGTGGTGATGTGAACCTGTAATCTCAGCTTCTGGGAAGGCAGAGGCAGGAGGAATCACAGGTTTGAGGCTAGCCTGGGAAATTTAGGAAGGGCGTGTCATAGAATTAATAAAAAATAAACAGGCTGGAGATGTAGTTCAGTGCTCCCTGGGTTCAATCTCTAGTACTGAAAAACAAATTTCTACTTAGAATACATTTTCTTCAGTTATTTCTTCATTGTAACAGTGTCCAGCATATATTTAAACTGATCAGGTAAGAACATGTGTGTAAGTACTCCCGGTTGTATAATAAACCTCTCTTACTGCATAATGTGTTTTGTTACTCATTTCTTCAATGTTTTAATTATTTTTTTGGTGTGTTGTCAAGAAAATGCACCATTTTCAACATGTTTTTCATATATTTCAGTCAATTTTTAAAAAACCACAACCAGAGGCAGCAGGTGTGTGTGTGTATGTTTTGATGTTAAAGAGCCAAAGCAAAACAAGTAAAATAAAAGATTGCAAATGTTTATTATTAAATTTAATGAAAATTAACTAAAGTACTTGTTGGAATTCAAGACATTGAACATCATTTTAGAAACTATAGAGATTTGGCATGTTCTGTCAACTACTTTTTAAATATCTTGTTAATTGTGGCTTTGGTTTCATTCAGTCTCTACTGTGAAATATCAATTCTTGAAAAGCTTTGTGTTCTGCAGAAGGTCATGGACCATAATTAATAGGTCTTATGGTGATAGGCTCAGACCATACAGAAATCTAGATGACTTCTAACCACAAGAGTAACAACAGTAGTAATTCAAATACAAATACAAGCACAACTAAGCCTGTATTAGCATTTGAATCCAACACCACAGAGCGCGACTCTGCAGACTCCAAAGCCTTAATTCAACCTGAGGCTTGTGCTTTTTCCTTTGAAATTTAGGCCCATGGAGGTTTTCATTCCCACACGTTCTAGTTAGTTTTCCCTTGTCTTCAGAGCAAAGGGTGGCTCAGGGTCCTCTCAGCCTGTCACCTAAAGCTTTCTCATTAATTTTGAGAAAAATCGCTCATCATCATTTCAATAGTGGGCGAAAAGATGGGACAAATACATAAAAGACTTTCTAAATTTTCTGATTTTGGAATATTTCTTTTTGAAACATTCTTTAAAGTGTATAGAATGCTTGCTTTCTTGGGAAGAATGAGGTGCACCTTGATCTGTAGCTTCTGTTGAGAAGAATATTTTTACTTTTTCACTGGGTCTGCATAGTTACACATGGAGTTAGAAGGAGAAAGGAAAAAGCATATGCTTGAAAACAAAGCACACCATCACCACCGCCTAGAGCCTTGCCCAGGTCCTCATGGTGGCTCTGTGGAGTGAAAGGGGCTGCTTCTGGTCTCTCCATTCCCTGCATCACTTCCCAGGCTGGCTTTTCTATGACAGCCAAATGGAAATTGAGCCCCGTGGTGCTTATGGTGTGGTCTATCAATGTGACCTTTCTATATGCTCTACTGACCTGTATTTTTACCCTGGGATTTTCATGTGAAGTTGATTTGAAAAGTTCTTGGTTGTGCTTTGCTAAATTCATTATTTAGAGTTAATTAATCTTTGGAAAATTAGGATTTTGTGGGTGTGTTATGGTTGATACATTGTGTCAACTTGGGGAGTCTAGAGGTTTGGCTGAGTGATTGATCAGGAAGCCAGAGTGCCTACTTTGTACACATCCTAAGCCTGTGGAAGAGGAGGGCATGGACACTGTGTGAGAGCTACACGCCCCCTGGGTGGGGGTAGTCTGTTTACAAGGTAAGGGAGAGAAAGAGGCTTCTTGCAGCCATTCCTCCTTTTTGCTCTGGTTGTTTTTGCTGTGCTCTGCTGCCCGGAACAGTTTGCCCTCTGCCATGTGCCACTCTGCCTCAAAAGCAGCCAAGTATGGACTGAAACCTCCACAAACTGTAAGCTAAATAAACCTTTCCTTTCTTCATTTTGGGTGTTGGGTATCTTGTCTCAGCAACAAGAGTAAAGTAACCAAGGCAGGGTGTAATGATATAATGTTGGAACATTTCCAGTGACTATTTTTTTGTGTGAAAATTTTTTAATTTCTGTAGTTTTTAAGTGTAACTAGAAGAATTTTTCAAATTCCAGTAGGTGGGAGAGATAGTTTTTTGTTTGAAGTTCCTTCAGTTCCGTCTCGAATGCCCTAGTATGGCCATTATTCACTTCTCCTTTGTAACTGCTGACTTGTTAAAAAGTCGCAAGGCACACTTTTACTGGAAGGTGGGGTTAGGGTAGACAGTTGTATGACTCCACTTTATTCCCTTTCTCCTGGTACTGTGAACACAAATAAGGATATATGTATTTGTAGGGTAGTTCCGTAATGGAAAACCCACACTGAAATTTAGGAGACTTGAAGATTAATTTCTCACTAATTTTTGTCTGAGACTTCTCTGAGTAAGGAAACAGTGTATTAGGTAAAATATGTGAAGATCTCTAAGCACAATGAATGATAGGATACGGGCTTTAAAATGTTTCTGAGGAGCCATGTGGTAGCCCATACCTATAATGCTAGCACATAGGAGGCTGAGGCAGGATTTGAGTTCAAGGCCAGCCTGGGATACACAGGCAGATCCTATCTCAAAAGAACAAAATAAAAATTTTTTTGTTTATTTGGTGTGTGATGATTTTTATCCTGTGAATCAGCTCATTGTTATCAAGTACATCCAGAACATTCTTTATTGATGAATGCTATACCTGTGTATGCATATAGAAAAACGTACAACTTGTTGGATTTTTAATCTAAATACCATGTCATCAGCTTCCAGTCCCTGTCATGTGCCCCATTGTGCTAACCCAGTCACCTCCTCACCCTTGTAAGTTTATATGACTTTTCTGTACAAGCTTATAGAAGAACTGTAAGGAAATCATGTTTATTTTTAATTGTTAAGCTATGCTTGAATATCATTAATAAGTAAAAAATGGCACATACTAAACATACCTTTGTTGGGAACTTTAAGAACTCTAGCAATTCTAATTTTATCTGGCTCTGTTTCTCAGCTGAGTATCAGTGTTAAGAAGAGTGTTCCAATATCTAATAGATGTTTCCAACATCCTGTAGTGGAGAAGTGCTTGAATTTCTGGTTTTCTGCCTCATTTAGCAGGAATCCTGGGTAAAAGTGCATATGTTCCTTTAGTATGAAACCTTTCTGTTTATAGAGGAAAAAGATGTGACTGCTGATTTATAGATCAAAGAAATGCTTTGATTCCTATCTTCCTGGTGACTTATTATTTTAGGAGAAGAGAGTTAGAGTACTAGTAATTACCTGTCTTAGCACTGGAACACAATACTAGCCCTGTTGCTTTTTAACTATGGAGTCCTAGGAAGTTGTTTTAGGTCCTATAAGCTTAACTTCTGAAATAAAACAATGATGATGTTATCTCTGGCTCCCACAGTCTGCTGGGTGTCTGGCACAGCTAACTTCGCATTTAGGTCCTCTAAATCCTCCCAGAGCATTGATCAGAGCAGTAATGTGATTCTTGCATGCTCTTGTAAAATGAAGCATGCTTTAGCTGGTGACTTCTCACCATGGAGGGCAGGCTGTCAGGGCAGAGCCAGGGCTGGGCATTGCCAGTACGGCACCAGACACTGAGTTACAGAGATGCCGAGAGCACCTTCACAGTAGCCCAAGCATGGGAATACAGCATCAAAAGTTAACGTAAAAGTCTGGTGAACAAAATATGAAAAGCAGAACTTTACATAAAAGCAGCATTAGGAAGAGAGCCCTGCTGAGCCATGTTTTCGTGTGGGGCAAAGAGGAAAAATGAATAAGGCAAGTCCTGCCCCGTGATCCCAGTTGGAGCCTGGGGCAGAAGGAAGAGTCAGCAGCTGCTTTTTGCCCCAGGAAAGAACCTCATTACTACTTTTGCCTCAGCCCATTCCAGGGCCTGCTTAACCTTCTGATTGTCAGGAGAACTGCTCCTTAGAATGATTTTACAGGCTGGTATCTCTGCTTAGCAGCTAGAAATCAGGTGAAGTTATCGCCTAGGGTCATAGAACCACTAAGTGGCAGAAGCAAGATGGTATGACTCGCGTTTCTTAATTATCAAGACTTGTTTTACTTCATTTCTGTATAGGACACATCTGTGTATCAGATTTCTTTCTACATTCATTTCTTCATTTCTAACTTCTCTGTCTACCATGTGCACCTACATACAGGGATGCCAAAATGAAAATGCGTTTGTGAGGCCTCTAGGGAATGGGGGTTTGATCAGAGCTGGGAGGAGTGAGAGCTTGTGCAAGTTCTGCTCTGAGTAAGGGCAAGGAGCAGGGGAAGGCAGCTTTCTTTTTAAGTAATACTTTGGTACCCTTACCCCTTTAAGGATTAGTGGTAAATATGAATGCCTGTGATCCCAGCACTCGGGAGGCTGAGGCAGGAGGATCACTGCAAGTTTGAGGCCACCCTGGGCTACATAGTGAATTTAAGACGAGCTGGTACTATAGCAAGACCCTGTCTTAAAAAAAAAAAAGTTAGTGTACTGCCCATTATTTCATTAACATACTTCTGCTGTCAAGACATCCAAATAGAAGATACACAAAAATGTTTCCTATGGTGTATAGCCAACTACATATTTTCTTTGGTTGTCACACCTTTAAACATGTATATTGTTTAGTATTCTACTACAGTAGTAACTTTATTGAATTTAGATTCAGTAATGTGTGAAGTATAAGAGCGTTACGAAAAACCGTGATTCTGTTAGCTGTCAATACTTGGCTTGGGGAGGTTTTCTAATCTCAGCTTCAGTTTCCATGGCTACTGCTGTGAGACAGTATATCTAGTTCATCTGTTACTGTGGGGGTCAGAATATTTATGTGTGTGGTGTTTTGCACTGTGCATGACACCAAGTAATTAAGAAAGTTCCTGTTATTAGTCTTAAGTGACTGGATTGACCTGTGTACTTTTGTTACAGGTTTTGGTAAATAGACTACAAAGTATAAGACACATAATTGTAAGCTCATATTGAAGAGAAGTGTGATTGTGTTGTAAGAATATGAATACACAGTGACATCTTAAAGAAGTTTTTCAAAAAGTGGAGCAATTGAATTGAAACCTTAATATTAAGGCAATTAACAGTGATTTGGAAGCAACAATTTTGTGACCTAAATAGTCCTTAGAAAAGTGCATGATACCCTCTGAGTAGCTAAGTTCTCAGTCCTGAGTCCATGTGACCAGTGTGGTGGACTGACTTGTTGCCCATTCTCACTTGCTCCCTTTTCTCCTAGCTTCCAGGGCAGCATAGCGGTTTTGACTTCCTTCCTACTTTACTGGTTGTTTCATCCCTTTCATCCTCCTGTTTAGTCCCTTCCTTTCTGAGTCTTCACATTTATGTGTCCTTGGACATGGACCTTGATCCTTTTCTATAGTCTTTAGTCACTATTTGGTGATTTTTTGTTTTATTTTGTTTTTAGCGGTGCTTGGGATTGAACCCAAGGCCTCCAAGCATTCCATTGCTGAGCTACACACCCAGACCACACCTTTCGTGTTTTTATCTCACTTTGTAGCTTTAGATACTACCTATATGCTAGTTTTACTATAAATTCATATTTATAAACATTTTAGTTAAAAGATAACGTGCTGAATTTAGAAGTGGTATATAGTGAAAGAGAAATTAAATCTAATACTTTATTCCTTCTTGACAACAGAAGTGTTAAAGTTTCTGTGTTCTGGAAAGGTTAGAAAAACAAACACACATACATACATGCATCCACTCACCCCATATTGTACCAGGAGAAGTTGAGCATTGGTTTGGGCATGTTTTCTAAAAGCACAGTTGGAGAGCAGTCTTTCCGCTCTGCCTTCCTTGAGTTCTGGACCACTTGTCAAGTCTGTTCCAGCAGGAGTGCTAACTCCATCCTTAACCAGCAATATTAGAGGTAGAGGAGCTCTAGTATCTGAGCAAGCCAGGATTTAACTCCCTGTTTGATTGAAAGCTGTACCTCAAGCACCTAGTTAGGCTGTTGGTGTAAAGATTTGGGTAGTTGTTTTTTTGTTTTTTGTTTTGTTCTCAAGCTGAGATTTTTCACCCTAGGTACAGGCTTTCCCACAGTCAGTCTGGTTTCAGTGCCTCATCTCATGAAGGCCGTTTTCATTCTGTCTGGTCTTGCTGGTTTTCGACTGGAAGGTACACTGAGAAGGAACGTCACAGACATGGCCTGCACCCTGGCCTGGCAAGTGGTTCTCAGAGTTTACTTCATCAGTTAAAAACAGGCCAGTGTGTAGTGCTTAAGAAGTGAAACTAAGTAGAATACTTTCCAATGATGAAGCTTCATAAAGCCTCAGTTAAGCTTCTAATTGTGTATATCATTACTTGTGGATCCAACACCATGTAGTCACTAAAAGGTATACTATGTCCACAATAAATACACAATTGAAATAGAGTTTGATCTTTAAGACCAAACTTGGTCTTTAAGAAATGATTTGAAAAACAACCTGAACAACTTGCTCAAACATTCCAGATGCTAAAATGGTTCTCTGGCTTTATGCTAGTGGAGTATGTTATGGGGAAATACTTGTAAATTATTTTCAGGTTTTTTTCCTTGATTATTTACTCTACAAAGATATAGAGAAGGAAGGATTCAGTCCAGTTGTTGATATCAAGCTCTAAGAAGCCTTTCTTTTATTTTCATGATGTGTAAACAGATTTTAAGATAGTTACTTTTATCATTTTAGTATGAATTATTCATATTCCCTTTGTTTGGAAAATCTCTGATGAAGATTTATTCTTTTTTTGTTTTTGAAACTCAATTTTTTTTTTGGCGGTACTGGGGATCGAACTCAGGAACCTGTGCTTGTTAGGCAGGCACTTATTCCACTGAGCTATATCCCCAGCCCTTTTTTTTTTTTTAAATACCAGGGATCAAACTCAGGACCTTGCATGAAGGTTTATTCTTGCAATAGGTTTTTGTCTTGTAGACTTAAATATTTTCTTCCTATCAAGATCAGGAGAAGTAAGCCGGGTGTGGTGGCGCACGCCTGTATTCTCAGCACTTGGGAGGCTGAGGCAGGAGAACCGTTGCAAATTTGAGGCTATCCTGGACTACAAAGTGAGCTCAAGGCCAGCCTGAACTGCATAGCAAGACCCTGTCTCAGAAAGACGGAAAAAAAAAAAGTTAGGTGAGGTATAGAAAAGTGCCTTCCAAGTGAATACACCTGTCTTTGACTATTAAAGGTGTACTGATTTTCCTTTAAGCACTTAAAAAAGCTTAGTGTCCTCAAATGCTGGCCTCCTTAAACAGACATTCAACTGCACAGGGAAGTGGGTGCTTAGTGTGGGTAAAGGGGCAGCAGAGGGTATCTCCCACTATGAATTTAGCAATCCTGACTTGATTGGAAATTGGATATTTATTTTTTAGACTAATTTTTTCTTTTCATTTCAGGAAAATCAAGATTACTTTTATTAATACCATATAAAGTGAATATTTTCATTTAGTGCATGAAAATTTTAAATATGAAAAGTAATTGATAAACAGAGCATGTGGAATTATTCTAGATTTAGTAAATTAAAATCTCAAGTTGTCTTTCTAAATTCTGTGGGTACTTGCCCCCACATTTTCCCTCACCAGGCCTCACTGGCATCTTTTTCTTGCTGTTTTGATTCCTGTGATCTCCTGTTTTCTTCCAAGCTGCAGTTATTTCTGTTAGTCAGTATAGTGTCTAAGATGTAGGTAGTACCTTGCGCTCTTGTTTCCTCATAGCATGACCTTAGGCAAGTCAGTCACTTCATTTCTCTGAGCCTTTGTTTGTTTCTTTATCTCTAAAATAAAGATATTCCCTTTTGGCCTCAATGCCTTGGCAGTGAGACAATATATACAATAATATTTTAGGAATTCTGTTATCTCCACAAGCATATCCTTTGAGTAATATGGGGCTTAGTTATTTTCTCGTTAGCCCCCCCCCAAAAAAAGTGCATGTTGTAATGTAGAATAATGGTGTTCATTTTGGGAAATCAGCACATGCATATAACATATTGATCATTTTCAGTCCCTTTACCCTGCTCTCCACCCTTCCCCATCTCTTAAGATATCTACCTTCTAGTTTCCTGTTAATTCTTTTATTCTTTCTTTCTTTCTTTAAATTAGCACATGTTGCAATTCATGTTGGGAGTGGTTACAGGTATATATTACAGCTTGTTTCTCTTTTTTTAATCTTTTCCTACCTTTCCCTCCCTCACCCCATTTGTTTTTTATTATTTACTTATTTATTTATATTTTAGGTTTCTCATAGAAAAAACATGCAGTATTTAATTTTCTGAGTTTGTCTTATTTCACTTAGCATGATGGTCTTGAGTTCCATCCATGTCCTGCAAATGACATGATTTCTTTCTTTTCTTTTTTTTTTTTTGCGGTACTGGGGATTGAACTCAGGACCCTGCGCTTGCTAGGCAAGCGCTTATTCCACTGAGCTATATCCCCAGCCCCATGATTTCTTTATGATTGAATAATACTCCACTGTGTATATATGCCACATTTCCTTCATGCATTCTTCTGTTGATGGGAACCTAAGCTATTTCCAGAGCTTAGCAGTTGTGAATTCCACTGTTATAATCATGGGCATGCATGTATCAATATGGTATGGTATCTTTAATTCCTTCAGAAATATACTCAGGAACAAGATAGAGCTAAATTAAATGGTTTTAGTTTTGAGGGAATCTCCATGCTGATTTCCATAGTGGTTATGCTAGGTTACATTCCCACCAACAACGTATTGGGGGCGTCCCCCCACCCCAAACCTCACCAACATTCATTGCTTATGGTGTGCTAGATGAGAGTCATTTATGGAGAGATGGTGTCTCAGTTGTGTTGATTATAGTTCCCCAGTGGCTAAAGATGTTGAACAGGTTTTCATAGACTTACTGACCAATTTGTACTTCTTTTGAAGTGTCTGTTTAGTTCATTTGCCCAGTTTTTGGTGGGGTCGTTGGTTGAGGGTTAAGTTTTTGAATTTTTCATGTACTGTATTCTAAATATTAGTCCTCTAGCAGAAGAGTAGCTGGCATTAAAGTTTCTCTCCCATTCAGTAGGCTACCTTTTCACTTTGTTGATTATTTGTTTGTTGTTCTTTTTAAGTCTATATAGTCTCATTTGGGTGATTCTTATATTAAGTTTCTTTGGGGGGGCAGTACTGGGGATCAAACTCAGGACCTTGCACTTTTCAGGCAAGTGCTTATTACACTGAGCTATATCCCCAGCCTCTTATATTGTTTCTTTTTTTATATCTTGGTCTGGGATCCATTTTTATTTGATATTAGTATAGTGACAGAGATGTAAGTTTCAGTCTTCTATGAAAGGGTAGCCACTTTTCCCAACAGCATTCATTAAAGAAGCTATCTTTTCTCCCAAAATAGCTCCTTTGTCAAAACTCAGATGGCTGCAGGTGCATGGAGTTGTTTCTGTGACTTTTATTTGACTCCAGCAGTACCTTGTGTTACCCTAGTTCATAGTATAACTTCAAAACTGGTATTATGATGCCTGTAGCTTTGCTCCTTTTGCTCAGGATTGCTTTGGCTATTCTGGGTCTTTTGTGCTTCCATGTGAACTTTAGGACTGTTTTTTCTGTTTCTCTGAAGAATGTTAGTATTTTAGTAGGGATTGCAGTAAATGTGTAAGTTGCTTTTGATAATACTGCCACTTTCACTACATTAGCTCTTCTGATTCAAAAACAAGGGGTTTCTTCCATTTTCTCATGTCCTCTTTAATTCCTTTCTTCAGAGTGCTGTAATGTTCCTTATAGAGTTCTTTCACTTCCTTGGCTAGATTGATTCCTAGGTATTTGTTTTTTGAAGCTATTGTGAAAGGAATTGTTTCCTCACTGTTTCTCAGCAGGTTCATTATTGGTGTGTAGGATGCTATGGACTTTCCTGTGTCAATTCTGTAACCCTTAGTTTTGTGTTTTCATTTCTACCAAGTTGTGCATACATACCTTTTCATATTTTGAAGTATGTAAAACTTAAAGAAGAAATTAGAAATCTAGTAGAGCATCCTTTTTTCCTGATTTTTAGAGGATATTTGGCTTTGAGGCTGAGCTTCCTGGGATAGGATAATGTCTTGTTTATTTTTGCATCTTTCTCTTTGTAGGCACAAAATTAATGCTTATTAAATAAGAATTAATGTAGTTGTATTTCGCTTTCCTTTCTTCTTGCTGAAAGCATGTATTTATTTGGCAGTGCTTGGGGCTGAGCTCCCTGCATGGTGTCTGCTAAGTCAGTGCTCTGCCAGGGCACCAGCCCTGCAATCCCCAGCACTCCAGGTAGAGGCTAGGAGCTGGCCAAGGTCCAGACCTGGAGCCTTCCTGGAATGTTCCAGGGTGGGTCAGCAACGGTTCAGAGAGAACATATGAAGTTAAGTTTTAACACTGTTTTTTGAATGTTTAGAAATTATAAAACTGTCTTTTTATTTTAACAGGATGGCTTAAATTCATTGGTCCTTGATTTGGATTTTCCCGCCTTGAGAAAAAATAAGAATATAGATAATTTCTTAAATAGATGTAAGTATGTTTATTTTTAAACTTCATATTTGATCACATAATTGTACTTGGACAAAAGATTTATGTTTGATTACTGTTGTAGTCCATAAGCTTATTAACTTAGTTAACTCATTAGCTTATTAAATTTAAGGATATTTTAGTTCGTTTATTTTACTTAAAAACATATTTATAGTGCCTGCCTATTTACTTGAGGTCCTGGATTTGACCTCCAGCACCATGGGGGGAGCAAAAAATAACTAATATTCTTTAGTTCTGAAGCAGAACTGCAGAACTCAAGTGCAGCATGTAGCGTTCAAGATACTGTGTAAATTTTTAAGGATATTTTGCTGTCTTAGGATATTGTTTATAGCAGCTCTAAGTGAAGTTTTTACATTAATAATAACAACTCTCAGACTTGGATTTCAGCTACCCATAAGAAATAATGAGCTGTAATGTTTCTATAAATGTGGACATTTTGCTTTACAGCAAAATGGTGTGATAACAATTATCACATGTATTATGTTAACCCATCAAAACATGTTATCATGTGTTCATCACATATGTTAATGTGTATTATAAACAGTATTGATATTGAGGTAAATTGAATTGAATTCTAAAAATCAGAAATACTCCAAATGATTAATACATATTTTATATCACCCTAGTAAACTCTTTAACTTGAAGTTGCCAGGCAAGGGTATTTCCTCAATTAATCTTGTCTATAGTTATTATATATGCACTGTGTGGTTACTACTTTGTAAAGAAGTAGACTATCAATTGTTACTAAGATTGTCTTTGCAAGGGACTTAGGGGCAACTTTCTGCCATAATTTATAATGCACACCAGAATTACTTGGTCCTCACCATGTTAGCTGACATGAGATTTTCCAAGTAACAGAGTTAGAACACAGAATAGCGTAACTGTTGTTTTTTGGCAGTTTGTGTATATGGGCTTGGTTCTTTAATATAATGATAATATGAATCTTGTTTGTTTTCAGTACTGGCAGTTGAACCTAGGGCCTTCACACTGAGCTACATCCCCATCTCTTTTTCAAATTTTTAATTTTGGTAGGGTTTTATTGGTTCATTTGTTTGTTTTTGAGACAAGATCTCACTATGTAGCCCAGGCTGGCCTTGAACTCATGGCGGTCCTCTCCTTTCAGCCTCTGGAGTGCTCATGCCTGGCTCAAATTTTAATTTTGAGACCAGGGTCTTGCTAAGTTTCCCAAGCTGGCCTCAACTTACAGTCATCCTGTCTTAGCTTTCCAGAGAGAGAACCTTAGAGGTTTGAATAGGAGCCTTTAAAGACCAATAGCAGATTTAACTAACAACTAAGTCCAGTTTGTGGAAATAAAAATTTGTTACAAATGCTGCTAATAAATGTGATGATTCCTATTATAAATATAGTGAACTTTTTATTGTAGATGAGAAAGTTGTGAAAAAAGTCCGAGGCCTGCAGATGAAGGCGGAAGACTATGATGTCGTGAAAGTCATTGGGAGAGGAGCTTTCGGTGAAGTGCAGTTGGTAAGAAGTGTTGGACATTCTGGTTTTCGGAGGCAGATTGTTTTTTGGTTTTTTTGTTTTGTTATTTTTTTGAGACAGAATCTCACTATGCAGTTCAGGCTGGCCTTTAGCTCACTTTGTAGCCCAGGCTGGTCTTGAACTCGCAACGATTCTTTCGGCCTCAGCCTCCCGAGTGCTGGGATTACAGGTGTGTGCCACCACACCTGGCTTGGGAGAGAGATTGGGAGCAACAGAATGACTCTGGTGTTTGTGCTCAGCTGTGCCCAAGGTGGGTTTCCTCGCTTGGCCAAACCACCCATCACTGAGCACCTCCTTTCTCATTTGTTTTTTTTTTTTTTTTTAATTTTATTTTAAAGACAAAAGAATGGAGACATATGAACCAGAAAAACCATAAACAATACAGAAAATACAAAGTTATACAGAATATAGTAGGGAATTAGAACTGGATGTTGTATTACATAGTTATCTTCACATTAGTTAACACAAAAACATTAAAGGAAATACCAAATTATAGAGAAGATAGTAGGGAATTTGCACTGGATGCTGTATAATATAAAGTTATCTTCA